>PVLA01000615.1:0-92130 GCA_004027455.1 Hydrochoerus hydrochaeris
ATTTTATTGAAAATAACAAGAGACATCATAGTGACTACCGTAGATCACCTAGTGTTGTGTTTTTGTATGTTCTTTTCATTTCGTGTTTCTCTAGGAATTTGTATTGCTGACTTGTTTTGATTTGTTTCTCCCTCTAATACAGAAAGGCTAGGTATATGTGTAGAGACTTATACATGTGTAGAACTTCTAAGTAGTTTACAAGAATGGATTATAGTTATTATAAAGAAAAAAAAAAGGAAAAGAGAGTATTCTAAAGGATATAACTGCATGTATGTTTGAGTGTGTGGAATTAATAACCATGTTGCTCAAGTTTTAGTTGGATGGATGAGCAAAACTGACTTCAGCCTCACTGTTTGCATGTCCACTTTGTGGACTTTACTTTTGTAACTTGAACAACTGCATCTAAGAGGGAAGTATGTAATTATCAACTAGTGATTTTTTTTTACTGGTTACTATTTTTTTTTGTTTGTTTTGCTTTGTTTTTGAGATTTTTGCATTGTTTCTATCCTTTTTCTGTTTCAAAATTTTTTCTTTAAATAAAAATAATTAAAAAAAAAGAAAGAGGAAAATAGAGAAAATAACTGGAAAAATATTACTGTGTAGGTGTCTAGGTCATGGATTCTCAGCTGGGCCAACACTGCTTATAAGAGAATGGAAAGTCTCTTCTAGGAGCACAAAGTTACTCTTTTTATACAGAAGATATGGTTACACCTAAGAGTACTCAAATAGATATATACTATGTCTTCACTACTAAATTCTCTGGACATGGGTTAGTCATTTTGAGAACATATTTTAAAAGTCTCCTTAGACAGGTTTTATTGAAACAAAAATTGCAAATCACTCATATAGGTAAAGGGTATATTTGCATTTATTTTATTCTGCTAACTTTTTAAAAGGTTTCAGATGAAAAGCCTTGTTCACAACAAAACTTTATTTCTGTTTACGTCTTGACTAGGAAAACCAAATAATATAGTTATGAGCAAATGTGTAAACTTTTTCAAAACTGGCTTTGTGGTAAGTAAAATAAAACTCTCCCTTCGGACCCAACTCCGTGCTAGCTGCTTTGATAGTGTGGAGAGGAGGAGCCAATGGTACCGGAGTGAGCAGCCGGAAGGGTGGATTCCGGGCAGGCAGGTAGATCAGGGACCCTGCAGGTGTCTCAGTTAGCTGCTTGAAAGATAAAGCTGCAGAAAGATGAGTGTCACTACTTTCTCTGAAATCAAAGTTAACTTTCTCATAAACCAGGTACTTTAAACTTTTGATTATACATTGAAAACAAATGATTCCAACAGATGAGTTCAACTTCCTGCTACAAATGTACCTGGATGTTTTGCCTACATGTGTCCTGTTAGGTTGAAGGACCTCTCCTTCCTACTGTGATTCCTGATTGGTATATTCTGCATTCTCTATTTTTGAGGATGTGTAATGCGGCTTTAAAGTCATTCCCTAAGGGCTATTGTTTAAAATGTTCAGTTGATGACAATAGTTGGGAATAAAAAGTAAATCTTTTGAAGAACCATTAAAGATCATTAAAAATGAAACAGATATTGAGAGAAAGGTCAGAACAACAGGAAATCAGCAAGGGTGAAAAAAAAAACCCAGCATTATTTCTAAAAGTCTTAAAATCAGCTTGAAAATGATAAGTATATTAAAAATTTAAGTAGGGGATTATCATCACAGAAGTGACCTCAAGCTGTGAGACTCTTATTTACAAAAGTGGCAAATGTGTGGGTCTTTGACTTTGATTTGAAAGAAAATCTAAATAGGGAGTATTGTGGCCATAAAGTATATTAAAGAAAGTACAAATTCTGAAATAAAGTTTAAAAATTTTTTTTTTATAGTCAGTTTTAGCATCACCTTGAAAGGTGACACTCCTATGACAGGAATCACTGTGTGAAAGAGATGGTTGAATCTATTTTGGATCAAAACCAGGCAGCCAAACAAAAAAAAAATGTTCCCTGGCAAAGCGCTACCTACTGTAATGTGTTCAAAAGGAATGCTTTCAACACTGATTGAGAGACTGAGACACTTGTTTGAATAAAAGCATGGATAATAATAGTTTGGCTTATTTTTAAAATTTGACCATGTTTGCTATATTTATAATGATGTCTCTGAGGAGAGATTATTCTTCAAAGTGCTTATAGACAAATAAATTTTCAGTACAGGAATTTTACTAAAAAACTGTCCAGACATGTGCACAGATGGACCACATTTATTAAAGGAAAATATGCATTAGGAACTCTGAATACACTGATAGCAACCTCATCTTTTACCAAGTATACCCCCATCTTGGTAAGTCTCCTGCGATTTTCACTGTGCACTAGGACTGGGGGTTGGAGAAAAAAATAACACTGTCCATTATGGGGAAATTCTGATTTGAATGCTGAACTTGGTAGGCACTTTAAAATGAAACAAGACACAATGTGGAAGGCTTATTCTTCTTAGTTACTTTTCCCTGTTACTGAGACAAAATACTTAATAGGTCCCAGAGGAAGAAAGGGTTATTTCATCTCACAGTTTTTAAAGGTTTTGGTTCATAGTTTGCTGGGTTCAATGCAAGGTAGCTTAACGGAGAGGCATGACCAAGAGGAAACTGTTCATGGAGGGCAGAAGGCAGTGAAGTAGCAAAGAAGCAGCAAGACACAGTGGACAAGCAGTGGTCCTCTTTTTGTCCCTTGTGTCTTATGCAATCTACCCACGCTTAGGCCAGGTAGCACTCATACCCAGGGTGGGGCAGTCTAAATCCTAGCATTGCAGCATGAGTCAATCCCTGCATCACATCCTTGATCCTAATAGCACAAATCCTAACTCCAACTACCTCCAAAAGAACCACCTATGACCTCACGAGGCTTTGTGAGAGCATCGAGGTACAAACCATACCATCTTCATATTATGGAAGGAGCTTGTTAAAATGTAAAGCAGTTATTTTTTTCTCCCAATGAAAGGGAACATAAAGATAAGGAGTGAAAGATAAATGAACAAAATGAATGCATTTAATGTTTAATGTGACTGAATAAACTCAACCATCAATGGTTTAGTAAGTTTGTTTTTCTGCAAGCATAAAAGAACTCAAAGAGTTCATTATGGGAATTATGAGTTATTTGATATCCTAGAGTTGCAGCAAGAATTAATGAAGTTAATGAATATAAAATTAGATGCCCAGCACAAAAGAGGCAACTGAAAATAATATGTTATTTGTTATGATTAAAACTGGTGGTCAGTTTAACGCTTGCAGAATTAAATCACCATGGTGCTGAGCGTAGATGTTTTACCTGAGGAAAGTTGCCAGCATAAATAGACTTGCAGAAGGAGGTTTTGAGGCATTGTGTTTGCTACGTGTTGCTACGTGTTGCTGTTTGAGCCGTTGGTTCTCCTGGAGAAGCTCTGGTCCTCACATTGAGCATCACATCCTGGTTCCGGAGGGGAAGATGGGTGCCGCCTAATCTCCAGGATGAATTCCTCACATTGGCTTCCTGGCATGTGCTAAACTGTGCTTATCGTCAGAGGAGCTCGGGGCCTCCACGTCGCTGAGGATGGCTGTGGTCTTTTTCAGGGCAGCCCTGGTCTTTGTTGTGAGCATGACTTCTCGGCTCTAGCATAGAACCCTCAACCTATTAGCACAGCTCCTTCACCCTGCTGGCAAAGACTTTGTAGCTTCCACCGCTGACTTTTAGGCCTTCCCAGCATGGATCCATAAAACAGACTGATTTAAGTCTGTTTTGTGGGCTCTAGACCTCCAGCTGGACTCGTGGGAGGCATTATCATGAGCTCTGGGTCTTCATCTGGACTCATGCAGGACATTGCTGTGGGATCCAGGCCCTTGGCTGAATATTCCAAGTCTTTGGTGTTGTGGATAGATTTCCTGCACTTTTTGTGTTAACTCTGGATGACCATCATAAAATAATATAAATTTCATGTCCTGATTTTAATTGTTCCTCACAACCCCTGACTATAACATTATTCATTTTATATATGTTGGAAAACAAAGCATTACTGAAATAAGAGCATCTTCAGCAAAGTATCATACCATGAATATTTTCTTTCTGAGATAAAAAAGCATCCAGTGGATCTACCAACATTTCTATTACTCATAGGTAAGACATATATGTACAGCCAAAGGTATGCTGCAGTTAGGTTTTAATACTTGGAAAACTCCATATTGCAAGGCTTTTGGAAACTTTGCAAGCTAGTTAGTGTTGCCCCTGAGTTCCAGCCTGAGAACCACAAAAGAAAACTAAAACAAAATGAAACAAAGAATTTACTGATTCTTTCACTACATGTAAACTCTTTGGCAAATTCAACTGTTCTTTCTTTGTAATTGACTCGGAATTCACCAGTGGAAAAAATTGCTTACTTTTATTATTAAATTTATAAATAAGTTTATTCAAATATGGTGATATAAAGTAGGAAAAAATAAACAGAATAAATCTGAGATTTTTTTTTACTAGTTAAGACAATTTTAAAGATAGAAACATAAGCCTTTATAACACCCTCATGAAAGAAAAGGCTATTAGAAGTGATTTAAAATAAATTCCTAAGTTAGTAACTGAGTTATTTAAAGTGCTAAGATAGCAAGTTATCAAAAGGCTGAACTTTTCAATTTAAAGAAGCACATATTTAGCTTTAATGGAGTAAAAGCAAAATATGTAAGTTTTAATTGAAAATGTAGTATCTAATAAATAATTTTAGAATTATGATTGGGCTGATTGTAGTTTTACCTTCAGGACTGTTGGAAAGGCATACTTATTCTCATTGGCCACTAGATAATCTTTTAACTAAATTTTTAAGGAGAATGGTTATATGATGAATAAGTATACCAACTAAAATTTAATTTGGTAAAAATCTGTGCAGAAAGTGAATTTTGTTTTCATGCACAAACATGCAGGGACATAAACACATCCCAAACAGACTTGTATGGAATATGTTTATGTCCATGCATGTGTGTGCATGAGGGAATGGAAGAATGAGACTGAAATTCTGGCCCTTACTAGGTTTTGGTATCATGAATTTGGAAAAAAAAAGGAGGAGGAAAGGTTAGACATGGTGTGTGTGTGAGTGTGGATGTATATACATATATATGGAGATATATATCAATATTTTTTCTTTTCAGTATGTATATTTGAGGAATTTATTAAGCATTTAAAGAAAAGTATCACAGTTGCATACATGAATGGGTAGCTCAAAGGCAAGACCAAGGGTATAGTTCTGTATTTAGAAGCATTTGATGTATTGAGGGTGTACACATTTGTGGGACTAGATAGAATCATTTGTGGAGAAAGCTTGAATAAAACAAGCTCAGATATTCTGACCATTTTCTAAGCAGAGAGAAGCAAGATTAGGTTTGGAATTTAAGCTGAGCCAATGAGAGAAGCCCCTGAGGTGGTATAAACAAGTTCTGTAAGCTGCAAAATCTACTAGTTTAGAAAAGTTTTAATGATAGAATTATATTTCAGTTTCAACTGGGCATTCTTCCTTGTCTACAGAGATATGGAATTCATGAGTAGCTGTGTTCTAAGGTAGTAATTCTTAAATTTTCAAAGCTGTGGTCATATGGGAATGCCAAAAGATCTGTTGAAGGACCTTACCTTATAAACTATTATTTTCTAGTGGATAATAACTTCATAAAAACAAATCACTGGAGAAAAAGAAAATAAATTGCAGTGGATCTGTTGCCAGCAATATATATGAAGCATTTCTTAACTTTAACAGTACTTTTAAAACAACCTGATATCTTGATTTAAGATAGTAAGTTACAAGATAAAAATCCTCTAGGAAACATATTTATAAAGTTTTCACTGTTTTAGAAGTAGTGCAAATATGTCTTACATTATGACAATGCCTGGCACCCATCTTTAAGCAGCTACAAAGGGTTTGAGATTCTTGCTCAGGGAGTCACTGGTCTAGGGCCAGGTACTAGGCTGCCAGGCCATGCACTGCACCATAGTTGCAGAGTAATACTCCTTCTTTGTTTATAGGGTGCATAGGGAAAGCTTCTCTTATGATGACCATTGTCTGGACAAATGCTACATTGAAATGAGAATTTCTTCTTTTGGCTTTGTAATCTTTCATAAGATACTTGAAGTTTGTCAATTCTATATTATAAGCATAAAAATGCAAATTTGTTTTAATGCTGTGCATTAATGACAAGACTTTGGTTAGTGTGGTGGAATACTTGTACAGTTTTGTAGACTACATTGAATGACCCATGGTTTCAAGGTCTGTGAAAATTCTACCATTCTCTAGGAGGCCTGGTGCCAAAAATCTTAGCCATTAGGGAAATGCAAACTATGAAACTACTATGAGTTTTTAATCTCACTTCAGACAGAATGGCTACCATCAGGGGCACAAAAGGTGACCAGTGCTGGAAGATGTGTGTGTGTGTGTGTGTGTGTGTGTGGTGGTGGGGAGAAACACTTCTACATTGTTGATGGAAATACAAACTACACAACCACTACACAAGTAAGTATAGGGATCCCTCAAAAGATTAAATGTAAGGACTTCTGGAAACATGATGGAGTGGTGAACAGCTGAGAAAAAGGCTTTCTGAGATTTGGTGTCCATATACTGCAATATAGCAACATGAAAAAGCCAAGAAGGAAGGAAGTAGGTCCCCGGGACCCATCAAGGATCTAAAGTAATAATGAAGACGAGGAGCGAAGAGAGAGGAGAGAGACATCAATGCAGAAGAAAAAGGTAGCAGGAGGTGCTTTGAGTCCTGACCTGCTTTGGGGAAGTTAGGCTCAAACCCCAGAAGCCTCCATGGACAAATGCATCAGTGGAACAGAGCAGTGGACACAGTGGATGGCATGGCTGCTGAGTTATTTGGGTTCAGACTTCCCCCTAAAGAGGGCAATTGCCTAGCTGTCACTTTAGAGAGAGGCCAACTGAGCGTGGAACTTAGAGCAGCTGTGTGGTGGTCCCATCTAGTGTCAGGCTGAGGTGGAACTAAAGTCCAAGTCAACAGGAGGTCAAGGAGCCAAGTTCAAGCCAGTAGGAGGCACATAGAGTGTTGCAAGCTGAATAAAATTGGGTTCCAACCTCAAACCAGAAACCAACCTGAACTTCAGTAGATCTAAAGGTGAAGACTTCCTGGGATTACCAACGGCCCCACCATGGTAGCTTGCTGGGATTAATCAACATGGATCTAGGCTCTGTCTGCCCACTCTGTCTACCAGTGATGGCAGAGGCACTCCCTAGAGTGGACCTTCTTCTCCTTCTTCTTCTCCTCCTCCTCTTCTTCGTCCTCCTCCTTCTCTTCTTTCTCCTCCTTCTCCTTCTTCTTCCTTTTCTTCTTTCTTCTTCTTCTTTATTGTTTCTTGTTTTATTTTTCTTCATTGCTTGCTCTTGTTTTTATGAAGGTGAACCTTGTTTCTAGCTTTGTTTGTTGTTGTTCTGTTGTATTCTTGCTTATTTCTTTTAGCTTTCTCTCCTGTCTTCTTCATCAGTTCACAAAATTTGCATAATCTTTCTTTGTCCTCCAGACTTGCTTTTAATTGTCTTCCTCCTTTTCTATTTTTTTCACTTAACCGCTTTTGAATTTTCTCCCCTGAGGGCAAAGCTTCTATATTGCAGGCATATTTTCCATATAAAATTTTATGATTTGTTTTAACCCTAGTCCATATGTTTTAAGGTGGCAAATTAACAGTTATCACAGTTTGTCATTCTTTAGTCTGTGCTTGATGCTACTGTTGTTACTGATTGTACTACTCTAGCCAAAGTGACATAATTGTTTTATAAGTTGTTCTTCTTGGTATGACAAGTCTGAGATTACCTGAGTGTCATAAACAATAAATAGCCTAATACAAGAATCAGAGACCAGCCAAATAAGTAGCTTCTCCTTCCCAGTAAATTGAAGTCATAGGATCTTACAACCCAAAGCCAGCTATACCTGGAAGAGATCTCTGACAAGTAGGCATTTCCTAAGAGTTCTCAATACTAGCAACAAAATTACCTGCCACAAGCAATTTGCAAGCATCAATCCAAGAATTAAATTTAAAAAAATAAAAGAAAATGAAAAGATTCAGAAGCAAGATGCAACCCCAGATGTCCAGCTCACCAAAGGCAAACCCAGGGTGTAATGAAGTGGAACAATTTGAAAGCCACCAACCTTGACTTTCTGAAGTGGTAAGAAATTCAAACAGATATTCGAAATATTAAAAATTTCATTACAGCAGAATGAGCTAATGTGAGGATAGACTGTCAGATATAGAAAACAAGTTAGTAGTCAGCAATTGTGAAAAGAAAGGTTTCTTAAAAATATCAAGGAACTGTGAAAAATCAGCCCAATAGCTGCTAGATGACACACTAAACTAAAACTGAAATGGATCAAAGATCTAAATATTAAAACAGAAATACTAAATCTACTAGTAGACTAAGTAAAATTGGTATAGACAAAGACTTTATGAACAAAATCCCAATAGCACAGAAACTATCATAAAAAAACAACAACCAGGATCTCATTTTATTAAAAGTCTTTTGCTTAGCAAGAGAAAACAAAGACAGCATGAAGAAAGGAGCCACAGCATGGTAAAAATTTTTGCCAGCTGTTTTTCAGAAAAAGACTGATATCTGGAATATATAAAGAAGTAAAACAAAGCAAAAAAACAAAACAAAACAAAAAAAAAACCCAGGCCCCCATACTCTTAAGTGAAATATATTGGACACATGTAAATATTGCATTGTTTTTCTGGTGTGAGAAACTGAAAGTGTAAATAAGGATCAAAATATATAATAGGTATTGTGAAATAGGAAGAAGATATTCACATGGGTGGAGGAGACAAGGGTAGGGGAAGTGAATAGAAAAAAAGGGACAAGAAAAGAGAAAAGAAGGAAAACATGGAAACAAAGCTTTTATAAATAAGGAGGTAAAGAGGAATTAAAGAAAAGGGGAATGAGAAAAAAGATGTATCATGTGCAGGTACAAATTTCCTATAAAGAATGCTATCTTACGTATATCTGAAATTTACCAATAAATTTTTTTTAGAAAACTAAATGTAGAAATAGCACTTGAGTCAGCTATATCACCGCTCAGTATAGTCTGAAAAGAAATAAACACACCGCACTATACTGATGTATGCAAACTCATGTTTATTGCCGTCCAATAAATAGATAAATGTATGCACCAAAGGAACAACGATGGACACTACACGGAATGTAGACTGCTACAAATGGGGCAGATGGTCATGGGACAGGAAGTGAAGGGAAAAGAGGTAGAGGTTAAATGTCATAAAGTTGTGTTAACGAACCTACTTCCTGCACAGGGCTGTTTCCTGTTTCCTGCACAGAGTGAGTGCTTTGAAGCTTTGCAAGGATTCCTGGACACGGCCATGCAGTTCTTGCTTTTTCTTTTACTTTTTTTTTCCCCTTTCAATCCCCAAAATCTGAAATTTCTAGCTATCTCTAAAAAAAAAAAGAAATTTTTGGTTTAGAATAAAAATTCTCAAGATTGAGGAAAATATGTACGTGGAAGTAATTCCATCTATATCAACAATTCAGTTAAGGACAAGTAAATTCTTTCAAGTTGAAAAGGTCTGCTGTGACACTCATTATAGGGCCTTGAAGTTTAACATCTCAGTACTCCAGTTTTGTTTGAATAATAACAACATTTTCACATGGGAAATAATAGATGAATTAACATGTAAAGAATATCTAACACATTGTCTGGCATAATACTGCCTAGTAGTATTAGTTACTAAAAATACTACTAAGTGAGTATGTGATGTAAGTGAACATTTCTTTTACAATGCGTTATCACTTTCGAATTTTGAAAAAAACTCCTAGTAAAATTCTAAATGCTATTATCTTATGTGAAACTGGTTATTAACACTTCAGTGTAGACTGAGTGTGCTAATAGGAGCTTAGTTACTGTGGAAAAGCTTTGTGATTGTTCAGGTAAAGAATTATTACTTAATGAACGCAGTGAGAGTGGGAAGGGGAAATCAAGGGGAAAACTGTACCAAAATGGCAGACCAGGTGGGCAAAAAGAACCTTCCTTCCAAGTTTGTGACAGTCAGATTTTGCAGGATTCACACAGGTAACTGGTTAAAACAAAAATACAAGGACAAATTTGAAAAATAGGCTTGGAAGTCGTCGGTGGTGGGGTTTAAGGATGTGAAATAATCAAACCCTTTATCTCCTCTGAGTTTTCAAACTAGAGAGAGGATCTGTGCTGGTGGAACTGGATTGCAGAACACTACATGGTCCCAAAGCCAGACCCGGGCCTCCTATTCCTACTAAGTATATCACTGGTTCCTGGCTGCAGACCACCTGCAGTTCTTTGATGTCGGTGAAGGTTCTGCAATTCTACTCACCACAGGAACAGAAATCAAGAACAGATACTTCTTGGGGGCATTTCAAAAGGCAAAGCTTGTAGATGTAGCAAAAGAAAAGCTGGAGTGGGGCAGGGAGAGAAACTATGGACAACACTCTGGAGTAGAACTGCTTGTAGCTTCTGTGTTCTGTTTCTGGGCTACTTCTGAGCCTGGCTTTGAACAAGTGCTTGACAATTAATTTACGAGTATCTTTCCAGTTGATAGTTCTGTACATTCTGGAATGAAAAGAACATGGCTCAGTACATTTTGTTTGGGGTAGAGATGAAATAGACAAAGCACGTACCCTTGCTACATGGGGAATTTTCTAAGAGAATTGAGGAGTGTCGAGGGACACAGGAGTAGCAGGCTCAGTAGAAGGAGGAGAGAAGGGCTCCTTTGACAAACTGTTTCTTTTGGCATCTCCAATTATGAGTGGAACTTGTATGTTTTATTTTTTTTTCTAGGATCTTTGAAGTGTACCCGGAGGAATGAAATCTTCATACTCTCCTCTTCCTAACAGAGGTGGGGCAGAGGTGCCCCATAGTATAAGCTTTTTGAGGATTTGGCAAGTAGCACTTTTGGAGCTTGGGCCAAATCTTTACTCAGCATAGGGAGGCCCAGAGCTGAGTTGGCTGGATTGAAAAAAGCAAGCTAAATTTTTTTTTTTTTTTTACATAAGACAGTAATAAATTGTTTTTCTCCTGATGAGAGTTGGCAGAAAACAGAATGGAGTCAAGTAGAGAAAGAAGAGAACAGTTTTCTTTTTTTCTTTTTGTGGTCTTTGTGTTGCAGGCAGCTGAGTTAGTCAGAAATATTACAGGGAGTGAGGTAGGGCTGGGTCCTCAAAGGAGCCAGTGCTGACACCTGGCAGCTGTGGGGGAGACAGACACCTCCTGCTGTGGGCCAGGCCTCAAGACAAAAGAGCAAGCAAATGCATCCACATCCTAAGGACTGATATTCTAATTAGTTCCCTCTCACCCTGGAGTCACTATCCCATCCCTCTAAGGAAAAGGTCACAGCTCCAAGAATGCTCGCTTCCTATGACTTGCTTTCCTATTTGTCGCTAATGTAATCAATTTTTCCTGAACTATTGATCTTATTGGCTAACTATAGTTATATCCCACATTATGCCCATCTGCCTTGTGAGCTCCCAGTCTTCCCCCACCTTGAACCCATGGTTTTACTCTATAAAAGTCCCTGGAAAAGACAAGAGTCTGGGGGAACCCGCTTGGGACCCCCTTCTGTCTCTCTTCAGACAAAAGCTGTCTTTCTCTCAATAAATATAGTCTACTCTTCACCTCCATCTTTCCTAAAATTCATTCTTCGATTTTAGAGAACACGAACTTGCGGACATAGTAGGTTGAGAGTTTCATTCCCCTGTATCATTTGTAATACTTTTCATGCTCAACCCTCAGCTGCAATTTTAAAATGTAAGTTGTAAACATTCTCTCTAATTTTTATGTCTGTAATGTATGAAGCAGCCAAAAGATAGGGCCACAACTGAACGGCAGGGTAGAATGACCCGAGGACTGAGTAGGGAAGTCCAGTCAGGCCCATTGTGTGGGCCGGAAAGGGAACAGGGATAATCAGAACTTGTGACACTGTAAGGGAATTTCATCTGTTCTAAGAAGTGCTGTACTCCCTGTGAACACTTCCTGTCTCTCTAAACTTTCCATAAAGACCGAAACAATCACAGTACTGTACTTACCGGAGTCCTGTGTGCTCAGAAAGCAGCAATGTTGAGCAAATCCTGCAAGTCTTTGGTGTTGTGGGAAATAATCACAAAAGAAAACATTACATTTGCACATTTTGAGATAAGCCCCTGTGAATCCTCCTTTTGGCTCTCATAGCGTAAGATTCATGAAAATATTGTGTTTACTTGATTTTTTGTAAAACTCCAGGCTTCTTTTTTTTCTTTGAATTCTTTTTCCTTAATAATTGCTATCCCGATAGCAATAACTGGTTTAGAATCATATCCTTAATTGTCCTGTACATTTTTTAATTTTACAGATTTGGTGCCACAGCTTGGATTGAATTGATCTGCTGGATGGGTTCCCATTACCTCAGATAACAACTTCTCTCCCAATTCACTGTGCTTTTGCACTTCACTGGCCCTCCGGGGACTCAGTAGTGAGTCCAACTCCTGGAACTGTGCTCAGAACCCTGGTGGAGTGTTAGACAACGAAGATTTGATGTTGATTTCTTTGGAATTCTTACTTGCTTTCTGGTGCCAGCCATTTTTGGTTTAATGGTTGAACATTTATCAATTTCTTTTGATAGGTTAATGGCTTATGGAGACTTTTTAATCTCTGTTATGAAGAAGATAAAAGAAAATCTGATAGGTTAGTCTTTTTTATTTGTAAGACTACCTATTTTTAAATCAAATAAATCAAGAATTTATACCTACTGTGAAGAGAGAAGCACTTCTTTTTGTGGGTTTTGCACTTCTGTTTATCCTCAAATCATGACTAAAATTATAAAACTGAAATTGCAAACTTTTTTTCTTATCTTCGTATATTTATATTTTTGTGGCTAATGAAGGCCTTTTACCTTTTTTTTTTGTATCAATATTTAACTTTCTATCTCTAGATGGGATTGCTAAATTGAATTATAAAATTTCTTAGAGGAGTTCTTTTCTTTATTATTATTATTTTAAACATCTTGTTTTGGTAATGGGGATGGAACTCAGGACTTTACACTTTTTAAAAATTATTCTAAAGAGAATTAAAAAAAGCAGTAAAAATGATACAGAATTTCAAAACAGGATGATAGGAAATTAGCAATGGTTATCATGTAGCATATTTTTGTCTTCAAAATAGTTACTCAGATTACCAGATAAATGCATGCAAAATTGACCAAACAATATAAGCACTAACTGTCCCTTTCAATGAACTAATAGAATGAGTAGTACAGTTATCTTAGCTATTTTGTGTGCATATATATATATATGTATATATATATATATATATATTTTCCTACTTTTCAGAGGAGTTTTATTCTGATTGACTTAAAGCACTTATATAAATTGAATATTCCTAAAGTTCCTGGAAATTAGAAAAAATAAAAAAAAGTTATTGTAAAACATTTTCATAAAAATAGAAATTAACTCTGAAATAATTTTAGTAGATGAAGAATAGATAATTTTAGTAAACCAGACATAGAGAAATTTCTTACTCAATATTCTTCATGTATTCTAACTTTATTCTAGATATATTCATCATAAATTATTTCTCAGAATTCATAAATGATATATGAAGATTGTTTTCTTGGTAAAGATTGTGCTCATCTGTACACTTTAGCGCTGAATGTCATAGAAACTATCACAGTATCTTGCCAAGTCCAGTTTTGTGAGGAATTCTCTTTCGTTCTTTCTCCTTTGACAATTATCAGTAATGTATCAGCCAGAGCTATTTTGAGCCTTTTGTCATCTGGACCATTTGCTGTGCTCCGATACTACTCATAAAGCATTTGTAACCAGTTACAAGACAAAATAATTTTGTTTCAACAAGGAAGAGCTGTTGCGGGGAACTGTGGGCCAGTTACTTTCTGCACAGACTTCTGCGGGCATAGGTTAAGTTACTTTGCGATCAGCCCGGTTGACTGAGTAGAGGCTACACAAGCCTCATGGAGAACTCAACGAGTTGATAAGACTGTAAATCTAAGATTATAAAAATAAAAATTAACTCAAACTAATAAATTGATGAAGAACCATTGGCTTTTTGACATATTATTAATGTTTGCTTATTTTATTTTTTGGATATATAAAGAACTTTCTCTTTTCTTCAAATTATATATTGTTACTCATTATGTCACTGGACTGTGCCTTTGTAAACTGAAATGAAACATCTGTAAATGATACAATTTTCTCCCTGCTTGACAAGGTTCTTATTTTCAGGGTGATAAAATTATATGTATAGGTTCCATAAGAATCTGTTCTCCCGTATGAGAATTATTATTTGAAATCATTCCTCATGCAGCCAAGGCCTTGCCTGGAATGTGTGTCAGATATTTAATAATAATGTTAATTCAAGCAGATATGACCAAACACTTTTAACAAACCCAGCTTGATTATGTGAAGCAAATTCATACAGAACCTTCTTTGAAAACCTGATATAGTACATGATAATATTATGGTTCCCTGATAATAAGGTGAGTAAGAAAGTCACTTTTGATTGGTCCCATATGTAGTAAAGGAGAAATTGTGCAAGTCTGAGTTGTTCACTCCATAAATATCTTAAAGAAATGTTTGATCTTCTCCCCAGCTCCTTAGAGGTAACACCTCAGCCTTGTGCTCTGGACTAAATATCTGTACCCTCACCTGTCACATGTTGGAACCCTGATCCTTGATGTGAAGGTATTTGGCAATGGAAACTTTTGAAGGTAATCAGTCTTCAAGAGAGCAGCCTTTATGGGTTCATGACCTTGTGAAAAGACATAGGACTGTGTAGTATTAGTTTGAACTTCAGAAGTGCTAGAGCTAAAGTAAGAGTAAATTATGAATATTTAATCACTGTCTTTTCTGATCAAGTTTTCACTGATTTCTCCTCAACCTATGGAAAAAGCAGTTGGTAGCTACTTCTAAATTGGACAGGATTTTCTCAAAACCATAAATGAGGACCAAAATGCATAATAGATATTGTGAAAAGGGAAGAAACCATTCAAAAGAAAAGAAGAACTAGGGTGGGGGGAAGAGGAAGGGAAGCAAGGAGTGGAAAAGGAAAAAAATGATTTTAAAAAAGGATAAAATGGAAACGAAACATTGACATAGGGAGGGGGAATATGGGCTAAAGGGAGAAGAGGGGATTGGGGAAAAAAAGAGGAATCAAAATATATCATGTACAGGGACAAATTTTCTATGATGAATATGATCATTATGTGGATCTGAAATATACCAATAAACTTTATTAATATAAAATAAATTAAATAAATTGGACTGGATATGCTTACCTTACTCAAATTGTCAATCACTACAGATTTTCAATTCTTGCAGTTTTCTTTAAATATGGCTGCAATTCATTGAAGCTTTTGATTTTTTCCCCTGTTTGCTGCCATGGTGTCACTGAAAACTAAAACACAGTTCCTCAGATTGCTATTGGGACTGGGTTACCTGGCAGCTGCATTTCCCCGGTCTCCTACAGAAGCACCCCCAAACTGGAGCTTGATAATTAGATGCACACCTGAGCATCACAGCACACCAGGTGTGGGCTAGGACTCTGTGTTCCTGAGCCATTGTCGTGACCACAGTGGTGGTTCAGTTAAATGCTGGATTCATACAAGCTCTTACATGAGAGCTAATCAAGGCTATGTCAGACCAAATGCATCATCATTCTGGCCCCACAGCTTTAAGACTCTGTTTCATGCTTTAGACATCCCTCTTTCAAGATGCATGAGCCTCAGAGCTTAAGACGAGTGCCCTGTGTCATCACCTCTGGACAAACAGTTCAACTTCTTTTATAAGACAAAATGTCAACAAGTGTCCTCTAGAAACTATTTTGTAGATCCTGCTCTGTTCCGCTCGAGAGATTTATGATCACTTCAAGGTTGTTCTGCAACAAATACTTACTTTGAAGACAGGAAGAGGGAAGAGACGGGGACGGCAGTTCCTCAACTTTACCTGGAGTCTTTCTTCCTTGGAAGCAATAATGCTTGAATTTTTCCACATTCTGTGTTTCGAAATGTCTACCCACAAAGGCCAGCTTGTCCTCATGACAGGATCCAGCTCTGTTTTTCTTTGTGACTCCCAGAAGATTTGTGGATGTTCTACATAATTCCCCAAATTTGCTTCTTTTTTGAGATGTTTCTCTTCAATGAATATTATCCCTATTGCAGCAGCCTGAATATAATAATTTCTTTAATTGTCCAACATATTTTGTTTTTCAAATTGTTTTTGTTATAGACCTTGTAAGTTGCATGCATGTGTTGAGTAAATTAAAAAAAGAGCTGATTTCTGCTTTTTAATGAAAATTGAAAGGACTTAAGAGACAAGTTGCAAGATATAAAAGAGAGAATACAATCAATGGAGAGAAATCCGAGTAAAGTGACCACGAATAGTAAGACCCCTGGAAATTCTGCTGAACTCTCAGGAGAAGCTTCACAGCAGTGCTTCTTGAAATTTTATACATGGACAAATCTTTTGAGAGTTGGTTAAAATTCAAGTTTCAATTCAAGAGAGCTGAGGCAAAGTCTTTGTTTCTTCTTTTCCTCCCAGATAATGTTGATGCTGTCATCCATGGGGTGCTCTTTGTGTAGTAAAGCTTGGCAGGACATAGAGTGAGGGTTTGGGCTAAACTTTTCTAGAGTTCAAGGATGACTCCAGGTGACATTGGATTATGCAAGTCATGCAGTGAAGCCAATTTATGTACGGTCACTCGGTACCTTTTCAGATATGCTTGGATCAATAGCACAAAGACCACTCTTATGGCAGTGTTGGGAGGAAGAATAGCTGACTTACAGTTTTGTTCCCAGGAAATAAAATTAATAACTACAGCAAAAGACACTGATTACTTTCAAGGCTACTTCATAATAGGTAAAAGCCAGTCAATAAAAACAGACAAACAAACAAACAAAAACAAAAAAAAAACCACACTGAGATTTCTAAGCACTCAGCTTAATGCAATAGATCACAAATTTTTATTTCATAAGCCATAATAAATTATACATGTAGTAGCTCTAGCAGTTACAGCCTTTATTGCATTTTCAGAGCAACATGATTAACACTGTAAATTTTGACAAAAACAAGTATTTTAGTTTTTGCATTGCCTTAAAAAGAAATATAAGGAACTGCTATTTGTAGTATAGTACCAAAAGCAGTTTTAATATTTAAATAATTCTCTGAACATGTAAAATTATATTGTTTTTTAAACTATGACATCATCCTGGCTTCTTACATATGTGTGGCTATCTAAATGCAGTTTTTTTTTTTTTTTTGGTGAGACCTTGCCCTGCTCAATTTATACAGTAAAACAGTAGATACTGTACTCATCTCCAGGATAAATTCTCATTAGAGAGCATGAGATTGAATTTACAGTATGGCTTCAGCCTTCCTAGCACAGATTATACTTTTGAATTTACAGCACATTATTTCACTGGAGATGACTGAATTACAGCTGCATTGCTATGAAGCTGATCATTTTGTGCCTCCACTGTTTGTGGGCACTACACAAAGAGCACTCCACTGTATACATATGTGTGTGTGTGTATATATATACATATATGTTTGCATTAGCCTTAATGCAAAATAGAGTTCCTGGTATCTAGTTTCCAAGAAGTTCAGAAAGTTCAATAGACGTGAGAGCTCTGGGCCCACACATCTCCATTAGAATTATCAAATTATTGCCCCAGTGAATTCACCCATATGCCCACCACCTTCATATGGAATAGAAAATGATGACTACGATTGTCACTTTCCACCAAACGGAAACTGAATTGCAGTATGCTGCAATAAGAGTCACAGACCATATGTACTTAAATAATTTTAGTAGCCTAATGAGGTGAAGAAAATGAGTGGATTTAATCGTATGCTGAACAGCAATATTATTGCATTTTACATGAAGAGATGAGGAAGTGTGTGAGTGCATCCATGCAAGGTACCCACACGGTAAGATCAGTCAGACTGAATCTGGAATATAACAGAAACTAGTTTTAAAACTTAGGTATGATCCTCAAATAAAAAAAGGAGGGAGGTCAGAAAAAATTAGTGATTCCACGTGTACTTACTATTTTTATATTTAAAAGGAAGAACGCTTTGTTTGATTTTTTAAAAATCTTCATGTACTTAGGGACCTGTATGTGAAATTCAAGAATGCAAATTTGACCATTTTGTCTTCAGCATAATCATCACATTGTACAAGCTCAGCAGTTACACAGTGCTGTTATTCTAAGGAAATAAATGCTCAGTAGCGCATCTATATTGCAATTAGGCAAAAATAGCATATCAAAATGAAAACGTAACTAAGAGGGTTTAGCTTTCCTGTGATAATTTGACAAATTCATACAGGTTGATAATGCCAAAGCAAATCAGCGATTATGGGACTTTTAAAAAATTGCCTTTTCCTTCTCATAAAACAAACTGCTGTGTGCCATAGCACATGTTTCACTACAAAAATTTGACAAATACAAAACAACCTTAGAAAATGTGGTTGCCTCCATCTCTGAATTTATGCACATGTTTATCTGAACCTCTGATACTTGGTCAGCTAGTGTGGGCTTGCGCTGTTATCCCAGATTTTCCCCACACTCTTGCTTTCTACTCAACTCCCAGTCTCCTCCTCTTTACAGAGGCATCTGATTCACAGGTGAATTGCCCACCAGTTTGCGGCATTCTGTCAGCTTCTTGATTACTCATTCTTACCACTACCACATTATCAGCTGACCATATGGTTCTTTATTAAAGAGTAATTCAAAGTTAACACTTTAATCTCTCTCCTTTTGTTTTAGCAGTAAGATAATTACACAGTCCCCAACATAACAATTTTTCTTCCTTTTCTATGTTTATTCCTTATATTTTTCCCTGCAATGTCTATAATCTCCAGAATAATGTTAAACAATGTTTTTCCAGAATTTAATGCAGCCTCTTTTAATAGTTTACCATTAAATATGATGTTTTCTCTAAATTAATCTTATTCTACTTTGTTTATATTTATTTGATTTTTTGAATCTGGCTTCTCTAATTGAATTCTGCTTAGTGTATTATTATTTCTTCCTTCCTTTCGATTAAATACATTTTAGTTGACTTATTGTTCTCTGGGTATTATTTTAGCTTTTTTCCATACATTAGAATGTGAAACGCTTCAACTGTTATTCATTTTTAAAAATTCATAACTTGATTTAGAATGAGGTTTTAAAATTTCCAATGGAATAAATATCTTTTTGTGGAAGCCGAGAAGTATCTTACATTTTGGTCGGAATATATGGCTTGAATGACTATATATTATACAAGTTAAAATTTTGTTTCTGAATACATATCTGACCTTTTTTTTTTTTTTGGTACTGGGGATCGAACTCACGACTGTGCGCTTTCAAGGTAGGCACTTATGCCGCTGAGCTAAATTCCCAGCCCCATATCTGACCATTTTGATGTAAATAATTATAGTAAAATATAATCTTTATTAGCATAATTATAATAATAGGGGCAAACATTTTTCCTTCTACCGTCTTAAAATTTTGTTTGGAAATGCCCAAAATAAAAAGAACAGATTAACAGGGAAAAATGAGCAAGTTTACTAATGTGTATACTTCATGCATACATAAAATGAAGAGAAAAATTGCCTCAAAGAGTTGTCTAGATACGAGGCGTGCATAGCATCTTTAATTAAAGGCAAAGAAATAGAGCTGTGGGAAAGCCATGTCACAGGGAAGTTACCAGAAGAAGTTTGGTAGACAAGACTAAGGTTTGTTGTGTGGTTTTAAATAACTGTCTTCTCCATTACCAGAAGTCAGCCTTCTCTTCTCTGTACAGAGACACACACACACACACACACACACACACACACACACACGCTTGTAACTTGAGATTTCTTTTAGACATACAAATTTCTCTTTTAAAGAGGTAGATTCTCAGTTTTCAAGCTTTTTCTGTGCCTGCTGTTTCTTAAAGTAATCAAATCAACATAATCCTTATGCTAACAAGGCATATTTTGGGGTGCCACATTCTGGTTTTCTATAGTCATATTTTGGAGTGGCCTATCTTAATCTTGAGCAAGTGTCAATCTCTTTGCTCGTGAAGCTCTTACAGACTTTGGGATCCTCTCCTGGGTAGACAGTCTCTTTATTTCCTTCCTCTTCTTTCTCTTCCTGCCCCTACATTTCTCCTCTCCCTTTCTCCCCACCCCTCCTTCTGTTCCTCCTCCTCCCCTTCCCAACATTTTCTGGGTCTGTCTGTAGATTTTTCATTCACTTCAGTATTTTGCAGGCCGTCTTTCCTTTCCAAGATGAAGTTCCAAGTAATAATTTCCTTATTAATCCATTAAAAGTAACTTAATTTTCTCCAAATCTTGGTCTTGATTTGTAGTAGGTTTTTTTTTTTTTTTGAGTAAAGCTTTTTTCTTAGTTGCCTACTTTAAGAATATATATTCTTACTATTCATTCTTACTTCTGACCTTGAGGCCTTCACAGGCAAATGGAGGCAACTCGAGCCAATTCTCATAAGTGACATAAATAAGAATCATATTTATAAATATCACATGGTGTCTCTAGTGTAAAAACTAATAAGAAATGTAGGAGAAATAAACCCAAAATGTGTAATTGCTATTGTAAAAAAGAGAGGAAAAGAAAGTGCTTTACAGGATACAACTGCATGTATATTTAAGGGTGTAGGATTGCTAACCAAATATTACTAAATTTGTGTTGGATTGTTGAGCAGAACTGTTTGCAGTCTTGCGGTTTGAATATCCACTTTCTGTGCTTTAATTCTGTAACTTGAACAACTGTTTCTAAGATGACAGTATGTAATTTGTCAACAAATGATTTTTTAGTGTTTATTTTAGTTTATCTCATTTTTTTGGAATTTTGTATTATTGCTTCTCTTGTTTTCGTTTTTTTTTCTCTTTAAATAAAAAAAAGTAAAAAACAACAAAAAAAGAATATATATTCTTTTATAGAACTCATTTTATGGAGAAATTGTTTAATTTTCATAAGGGGTGAAAAGATTGCCAAAGTGACAATTGGAAAAATGACAGCTATCATGTTTCAGCTGGAGAAATGTTAGAGATTATCTAGAGGCCTCGGTTTCACTGAAATCACTGCGAGATCCTTGGTACATGGTAGTGGAGTTTTATGAAGTGAAGTAGCATTCTGGGACTCCTGCTGCTGCATGTCTTGCTCTGGGAACCTCTGCAGAGCATATTAGGAGTAGGAAGAAGGAAGGTTAGAATTTGCGATCTGTCTGGTAAGCTCACATCCGTGCTTTGTTTTTTGGCTCAGGAGTCTCTAATTTCAGAGCACCTTCGTTTCCTCAGCTTTTATGACAGTTTCATTTGTTAGGCCAGGTCTTAAGACAAAAGATCAAACAAATGCATCCACATGCTAAGGACTGACATTCTAAATATGTCTCTATCACCCTGAGAAAGCCAGTAGTCACGATCCCCAACTCCTAAGAGAAGTCACTGCTCTGTGTGCATGCCCACTTGCTACCTGACTTGCTTCCCCATTTATTTCTGATATAATCAATTTTACCTGAGCAATTAATCTTATTGGTTGACCATAGTTCTGTCCCACCTGATGCCCACCTCGTGAGCTCCCATGTTTTCCCCACCTTGGACTGGTCTCAGCTTGTGGTTTTACTCTATCGGAATCCCTAAAAAGACAGTCTTTGCCAATCCTTGGCACCTCTTTTGTCTCCCTCAGACAGAAGCTTTCTTTCACTCAATAAATTTATTGTTTCTACAATTCATTCTTCCATTTTAGAGAACACGAACTTACCAGGACATCTAGCAGGTTGAGAGCTGCATTTGCCTATATCACCAGAGAATTAGAGCAGGGCCACAAAAAACATATTAAAAGCTGCTCGGAAGTCGGCACAAATTCAGAGAACAGAGTCACTTGGCTAAAATAGTTGAAGAAAGTAGATAGAACAAGTCACAGTAGTGAAGAAATTCTTGATTTCTCCACAAGTTTTTACCTAGCCAGAAATTTTTTATCTTTTTCTTGTGTAGATAGAAAGGAAACATCTGCAGAAAACATGCGGGATATGGAGGGTAAGGAAGTGAGAGGGAAGCGACTGACATCTAAAATGTCACATTATGTGTTTCGAGATTTCTTTGAGAGAAGCACTTCTCACTTTGTTCTTTCTCCCAGGACCCTTGAAGCTACAGAGGCCGCTTTTACACACAATCTTCTTCCCTTCAATAGAGAAATATTGGTGGAACTTTGGAAGATATAATTTCAGTTGTTTCACTTCCCCAAATAGTATAAATAACACGTGAATTGAATTACCACATGAAAATGACAAGTTTTTTCTCCTTTTTACATTGAAGTCCACAGGATACAGAAAACCTATTGTTATTTGTTACTGCTGTTTTGCACATTAACAATAATATATAAAGGAAATTAGGGTCAAGCTGGGCTTCTATTCTTCAATTCCTTCTTTTCTCAAGGTTGGTGTGTTACTCTTTCAGGGTAGACTTGAAAACTATCTGCTGACATTTAGAAAAAATGAGATTCTTTGTTATAAATCATATAAGCAGGGTGCTTCTTTTACTTTTCTTTCAGAAAGTGAGAAAAGAGAAATTTTCCAGGTTAAAGATTTAACAGATTCTGATGATTAACTTCTCAGTGTTTACATCACCACTTCTGCTTTTCTTTCTAAGGAAATAATCAACAGCCTTGAAGCTGGGACATGTTATAAAGAGTGGTAAAGGGTGAGACTGAATTCATGGGCTGGGAGGTGGAGGTCACAGAGAAGGATATCGATGAAATATATTCATGGGTGCATCTGTTTTTGTTATAACCTTTGAGCGATATACATGAAGTTGTAGGTTCCTCCCACCCTTTCTCCATTTTCTTATCCCAACTTCTCTCAGTTCAACATGTTTTCAAGTGCTCATTATCTTTGAGCTCAGAATAATCACAGTAGGGCTTATAACAGGTGGAAGTCAGCGTTGGGATGGACAAGTTTTTGCACTGCCAATGGTTACATTACATGTTCAGAGTCATTTTTTCAATGATTGATTCTTCTGATTTTTCAGGAGCTTTTTATGATCATTTTATAAAAAAATTCAACAGACATTCAGATAAAAAATTTTGATTTTCTACTATTTGCCTGGAAACTACATACATGTTAAAATTAAGAGAACAATGACATTCTTTTTTACTAGATTAGTTGTCGGTCTCTTGTCATAGAACTAGTTGGGATTATTTCATGCTGAAGGGTTATTACTTGTTACTTGTAGTTAAAAAGACTTTGGAAAAAGAGAAGCCTTTAAAATGTGGCTAGTCAGAAGCAAGGTACATAGTAAGTGTAAATTTTACACTAGAATTTGAAGAATAAATAAGGAAATTGTGAAATGACTATTAATAATTTTTATGTTTATTATTTGTTGAAATAATATTTTAGCTATATTGTGTTGAATAAAATAGTAAAGTTGATTTCATTTGTTTCTTTTAACATGACTAATAGAGATTTTAACTTTATATACACTGCTTCTATCTCTGGCTCACATTATATTTCAAATGGAAGGCATTAGTCTATGGTATTTGTTAAAATAACATATTCTCAGGCTGGGAGTACAGCTCGGGGGTGAAGTGCATGCATGTCTGGCATGTGTAAGCGCCTGGGTTCGAGCCCAGCACTGCAAAACGACGATGAGAACAACAGTCACTATAATTCCATTCTTACATTTTATCCTCCTAGATGCTGATGCATCCCTAGGATTGGAAACCAAGGGTCTGCGTTTTCTAACTGAGAATCCCATATATGATTTAAGGGCCTGCCTTGAATAAAATAGAGCTGGAGTACAGGATGAGTGTAGAAAGATAATGGAGCAATAAACAAAGCATAAAGTTTCTTGGGTTGTATAATCCTTAAGAGGTATTTGATTGAGAGAATATGAGTCTAAGTAGATTTTTCAAAGAAATAAGTTGAGTCAGATATAATAGCAAAAGTTTGGTGAAGGTTATTCCGAGTAGATGAACCAATACAAAGATCAGAATGTAGAGCAAGACAGCTTGGTTCATCACAGAACCTAAAGTTTATAACATGGGGAGAGAGAATGACACTTGGGAAAATTGAACATGATAAACTTTATAAAGGGACCAGGGTTTTATCTTAAGATAAAAGAATTCCATTTAGGACATTTTAAGGAGTGAAGCATCATTATAATACGGTAGTATAAATATTGTGTAGTGACAGGTATGTCAATTACTAGATTGCCATGAAATCAAAGTGTAAGCATATGAACTTGAAGCTAGTTTAATTTGCTTGTTTGCTTTGTTTTTTCTTTTTTGGTTTTTTTTTGTGACAAGATTTTGTTATGTTGTCTAAGCAGACCTTCAACTCATGATCCTCCTGCCTCAGGATCCTGTATGATAGGACTCTAGGTTGCACCCCATACTGGCTAAGTTATTTGTTTTCAATATTATAAGTCTTATGATTTTATCTTCTATCTGTGGTGGTGATTTGGAAATGTGAACCCAAATTGTGATTCTATTTAGGCCTATAAATGATGGAATATTCCAAATTTCTGCATTTCAACTTAAGTAGTGGAATTACCACATTTCTATCCTTAAATTCCTTCAACTGCTGTGCTTTCAATGTATTCATTTATGTTCTATGCAATTTTAAACAGTTTCATTTTGTGTAGTAAATAAAGCAAACTATAAAAAAAATGGAATGATTTGGCTTTGGAAAAATGATGTGGTAGAATGTAAACATGTGATTCTTAAAAATTCTTTTTGAATGGTGAAAATTAAATGAAAATGGTAAATTTTGCCTTGATCATCCATTATTTATCACTAACATAAGAAGTCATGTGCTTATTGCATGTAAAATATTTTACTGGGCTAGAAGAAAAGCTATTGTTTGTAATCTCATAAAGATTGCATATTTGTTTGATTTTGTATGTTATTTTTAAGTTCTGAATTCATGAAATGAATGTATTTATGATTTCTATAGTATAAATTGCCCAAAATGCTCTCCATTACCTAATAATCATGTAGAGTCTGGCTTTCAATAAAAATGTTATCATCTCTTCTATTGATCTTTCCAAATTGGATGATCAAGTTTTTTTTTATATGTCTTCATAATCACATAGGGAATTCATTTCATATAAAGTTATAGAACTTGGAATTTATATGATAATTTCCATTTATTGCATCTATTAGGGTCTACCTCAGTGAATTACAGAGTTCTAGCAGGATTGTTCTGAGAATTGTTTTGCTAAACTAAGAATGTGTGTTTATATCCCTGACCAAATTACAAAATGTTCCCCCACCTTTTTCATTGCAAGGTTTTAAAATTGGTATGAAGCACTGATACCAAGAAGTAGCAATTGTTTCTGTGCCTTTAACTTTCATTAGAAAAGTATAACTGTTCATTATAAAGTAGTATTTTTGAATTAAAACTGTAGGAGACTTTCCTGATTTCCAGGGCATCTTGTTTACATCCATCTCTCTATTCTCTTAGTTTTACTAGTTGCTTTCCTTTCTCCAGCTAAATATCTGACATTCCTAAAAGTTTAACCCTTAATTTTTAAAAATTTATTTTTGTCTCTGTCTGTACTGTCTTCTTAGATGACCTGTTTTTAGTAATCTGGCATCAAGTTTGTTTCTATACTTATAACTTTCCAATGCATATCTCCAATACTAACATTTTTCTTAAATTCCAAATTGTGAATCCATTTAGAAATCTCAACAATATCTCAAATTAGCAGGTTAAAAAAAGCCTCTGGATTTCCTTACTCAACTTACTCAACTTATTCTAACTTATTCTTCTCAACTTATTCCAGTCTTTTCTATCCCCCAACAATCTTGTCTACCTACTTGTTCAGGCCAGACCTAGAGGCCCTGTTTAAATCTTGCTTCATCTGTACATTAGAGGTGAAGATAGTGACAACTAACATTTACTGACTAGGTTAATCTCTATCAAGTTCTTTTCTTAGGACTTTAATTCTGTGAAATAGGCTATCTTAAAATGTGATAATTGAGACAGAAAGAGGACTTACAAATTCACTCATTAATTTGTACACATGAGAGCTAATTGGAAGAATGGCCTGTTGTTTGATTGTACATACCAAGTTTATTTAGAATGTTTTCATTTGACTTCAATTTCAGCCATAATAATATAGTCTAAATCATAATCTCCTCTCAGCTAGAGCACCTCATTGTCTCCAACAACTAATGTTCTCGGGCTAACTTAATCTGTTTCTTGATAGTCTTTTCACCGCAAATCAAGTTGAAGTACTCCAGTAAGTTCTCAGCCAACTCACAAAAATTATCAGCTCCTCCCAGGTCCTACAACAGTCTACAAAATCAGGTTTCCAACCTTTGTAATTTCATTTCCCTTTTAGTTTTTTAGAAAACACAGAAGTCATTTCCACCTCAAAGTCTTTCTTTCTGGTCTTTCCTCTGCCTGGAGGGATCTTCCCTTAGATTGCAGAATTTTGTGCTTTTTCTCATTGTTCTGGTGTCACCACCTGCTCTAGACCAGTGTGTTGGTTGACCTTTCACCCTTACACTCATGTGCTATCTCATTTTCCATTTTATTTTCTGCAAAGCACTTATTGGTACTAATATTACTTTATGTACATTGTCATTATTTAGCACCTTTTCTTCACTTTAACCAGATTGTAAACACTGTATTGGCAAGAACTTGATCAATAGGGTAAAGTGTTAATTGCATTGTTTTTCTGAGAAGTTGTCTAAATATGAGTAAGTGCTAATGCTGATGCTTTCCTGGCTTTGTGTCCTGTATACATTGATATTGTTGATACGTTATCTCTAAGAGATTTTAAGTCACAATTGGAAAGTTTATAAAATTTGTCAGTTTCTCAAAAATATACCTCACTGGAGCTGGGCAATATGAGGTGAGTGAAGTATCTGGCATAAAATTTAAAATAGCATAAAAAAGACCTTAATGATCAAGGTAAAGAATGTTGTTATGGAAAATTAAAAAGTCAAATCAGAAATCAATGATGCACAGAACAAAACTACTTGCCTTTGTAGGTAAAGCTTTAAGCTCACACTAGATGAAGGAAGAGACATTGCTTTGTTTATTACTGCTTTCCCAGCACCTGCCTAAAACAGTACTGAACACATAGTCATTGTTTGGTAAGGGTTTGATGAATTACTGAATATTTTTTGCACAATGGAAAAAATAAAATTATTAATATTTACCACAGGAAGAACAATGAAGGTTTAAACATGAAGTGGAACAAACAAGCTATCATCTCTACTTTCCAGATGAATCTAAAGAGCGCTGGGTGCCATGACACACAGCTATAAACTGAGCACTTGGAAGACCGAGAAAAGCAGTTGGGATTGCTGTGAGTTCAAGGCAGTCAGGGCTACATACTGAGTTCAAGAGTAGCCTATACAACAAAGCGAGAGCCTCTCTCAACAAACAAACAAACAAACAAACAAACATGAATCTAAAGATCACAAGGAGTAATTTAGGACTGTGAGTTACCAGCCAAACCTGAGTGATCTTCAGCATTCTGGTCTAACATGATGGCTTTTCCTTCTCTCAACATGGCGTATTATACACTGGTACCTTTTTAATCTTTTTGGTTTCCTAAAGATAGTCTTTCTTCTTTCTCTTATATTTCTTTCCCTAGTCATTTTTCAATTACTACTCTCAGGGCCACTATACTATAATCAAATGTGTAGAATGGGAAAAGGGGAACAGTACCCAAAATGTTGGTTCTTCTTTCAATTTATGCTTCATAGATGAAAATAATCCTAGGCTCGCAGCCATTAGGAAATGATCTAGGATGTCAAGGAAAGGATAATGTCCTAGTTTTCAACATCCATTCTGATGCTGTCTCACACAGCTGAACTCTGCACACTGACTATACTTAAAATATTGGGTCATTTCATGATGACACAGGTATAAGTTAAATGTGACACTAATGGCGATTTGTTACCTTTTTTTCCATGCGTGGATGAAGACTGATTTAGGGAGTTATTGACATTGACTTGGTATATTTAATAACACGCTGGAATGTTTTTAATTGTATGAAGCATAAATTTGAATTACCTTAAAAGTTAAGATTTGGTATCATTGCTTATCAGTATTTTTCAGGTGGTTGGAATTCATTTTTTACTTGGTATTTTATAGGAAAATATCACATACTGTTGCCAACTGGAGAGTAAATTATTCCTAACAACTTTGTCTATTAGGGTTCCTTCTCTTGTCACCTCCAAGAGGGAGACAATAAAGTGAACAAATATTAGCATACCTCGTACCACTAGTAGAGTTAGGAGTCTACTAGGTTGATAGTGAGATGCGGGGAAATATTCTGCTCTGGGCAAGATAAAAAGACACAGCGTTTTTTCTGAAAAGATAGTCAGAAAATAGTGTAGCATAATCTTACCATTTAGCTTTGGAGATTATAGTCTAGGAAAATAAAAATATTAAGAGAAATACATCCTCACAAAGATGATTGCTATGGCATTACTAGTAATGATGAAAAATTATAAGTAAAACAGATGTTCAACATGGAATAAACTATCAATGATATATAATTGTGGTAAAACATAATAAGTATCAGGAACTATTTTAGTTCACTTTTATTACTATAATGAAATACGTGAGGCACGCTGACTTTACACAGAAAATAAGTTTATCTGTCTCACAGTTCCCGAAGTTTAAGGGCATGCTGCTAGTATTGGCTTGGCTCTGAAGAGGACTTCATGATGAATTGCCATGTGACAAGAAAAGATCACAACTCAAAATAGTAACCTAGAGGTGATTCAGGGGCCAAGTTCACTCCTACAACAACTCGCTCTTGTGGGAGGTCGAGGGTCTCAGGAAAACTACTTTAACTTTTTCTGAGGGCAGCTTCCCAGTGCCTTAAGAATGTCTCACCTCCTAAATTTCCTCCAGTCTCTAAGAACCATCAATTTGGGGGCTAAATTCTCAACACAAGAACCTTTGAGAGATACATAAATCATATGCAAGCCACAATAGATGTACACTAAAATAATACCTCAAAGCTTTTTAATCACAGAGATATGTTTCTTGAAAAACCTAAGGCATAAAACTTCATACAAAGGTAGACATTGAGTAAAGAAAAAAAAAAAGACAAATTTTACCTAAGGGAAATCTACCACAAGTTAATAGTTATGGCTCCTGAATAAAGAATTCATAGGTAATGCTTTTATTTGTATTGTCCTATATTTTTGTAGTAAATATAGGACACTTTGACAATTGGGAGAAACAGGTTGCTTTTTAAAGAGCAAATGCTCCTCCTTCAATTTAGGATTGTTCCCTGGAGTGCTGCTGCAGTTGTGACTGCCTCCAGAACCTTAAGATTCCTCAACTGCTTAATAAACCAGAGAGCAGAATGGTCTGGATGATTCATCCAGGATTTGACTTTGAGCTGCTATATTCATCACAGGGTCCTCCTGTTCCTGAGCAATGATTGTTGGGTTTATGAGCCCTGGAAGGGATGGCAAGTTAGAAGTGAAATTAGTTACATTATGATTTCAGTTACACAGATGTGGATTTCATTGATTTTTATGGGAGATTTATACACATAATGGATAGAAAAATGTCACTGATTTGTTTTAATTGGCCTGACCAGTAACCCTTTACTAATGTAACTCCTTTTATAAGAGGCAAATCTGTCCTCTTTTTTTTTTTTTTTTTTTTTTTAGCCATGGAAAGCATTGGCTTAGATTTCTATGACCAAGGAAGTCCCATTCATTTCAGATTAACCAAAATTCTTGCATTTGATTCATACTATCATTTCACTTTTCATTAGTTCAAATATATAATCATTTCAGTTGTAAGTTAATGAAACCAAGATGCATGTAGTATCACCTCTCCCCTGTCGGCAACGCAGATTGGACATTAAAAAAGGGCTTCTCAGCCGTGCACTATTAGCATTTTGGGAGGCATAAATCTCATTGTAAGAGATTGTCTTGCACAGAAAGTTTAGTAACATCACTCAGCTTTACTACTTGATGCAGATAGCACTTTTTCTCTCTAGTTATGATAAACAAAAATATTTCCAGAAACTACCTGATATCCTTAGAAAACAAAATAGCCCTCAGTTAAGAAATATTGGTTTAGACAAAATGTAAAAAAAGAAATATCACACAATAATTTCAACTTAATTACAAACATGTAATTAAATTAATAATACTTTTACTTGTTATGGATTAGATATAAAATATATATATCAAAAGTTTCATGTGTTTGGAAGGTAATTGGTTCATAGAAGTGCTATACTCATAGAGGGCTAATCCAATGATGAGTTCATGCTGAATGTGCTATTAGGAGGCAAAGGCCTATCTAAGAAACAGTTACAATAAGGGCATGAGCTGAAATGGTTCATTCTTGTCCCTGGCTCTCTTCTCTTTTTTTGATTTTGGCCATGAGATGAGAAGCTGTCCTTCATTTTGCCATCATTTCAGCCTATGAGCCAGCCAACCACAAAGTGAACCTGCTGGAAACTGTAAACCAAATAAACCTTTCTTCTATTAAGTTGGAGAGTCTAGCACTTTGTCCCAGTGGAGGGAAAATGACTAATACAGGAAACTGGTATCAAGAACAGAGTCATTGTTATAATTGCACCTGGCCACATGGTTGGTAAGTTTTTGAAAATATTTTTAAGGAGGAGTTTGAAAGGTTTGGAGATATGGACTAGAGAAGGCCTAGAATACCATAAACAAAACTTGATTGGTGATCCTGGTTGGAGCTCAAAAGACCTAAATACTGACAGAATGCAGTAAAGGCCAGACTCAGAAAGTTTCATTTGGGAACAAAGACTTCATTGGCTGTTGGACTAGATACCATGTGTGTCATACTCTACCAGAAAATTTGTCACATTTTGACCATATCCTGAGACTTTTCAAGAGACTGAGATTAAGGGCAGTGGAAGAGAAAATTTCAAGCCAGCCTAGAGTTCAGACTGTGGCATAGGTACTACCGGTTGCTTTTAGCTATATCTACAGTGAAAATCAGTAGGAAAAAAGACTAAGCCCACTGATTTGAGTGCTTGTAGCTCCACAAAAAGAAAGTGACTGCAAAGTTAGTGCCATGGAGAGTGTGGTTGCCGAGAAGATTAGCATGGAAAAGAAATCAAGTGCTTTGCGCTTAAACAATAAGAAAGATGTTTTGAAGGCACCTCAGGAATTGGTGAGACCTCCTATTTCCCATAGTCAAGGATATAGAAGGGCAAACTTTCATAAAAGACTTTGCTTTGAAATGAGAAACTCAAGGCATCCTGTTCATTCAGGACAGCTGGTAAAGTGTCTTAGTAGTTTTGTTTTTGTTTGAGTTCAGCCATCCAGGCATTCCGGCTGCTACACCCGTGAGCCAAGAGGGCCAGGTTACTACTGCCTGAGCTGTTGGAAGACTTCGGCATTATCCACCTGGTGCTGGTTGTTTACAGTAAACCATGCAGGAGCTGTACAGTCACAAACTTCCATCCAGATTTCAGAAGAAAGCCTGGGATGCCTGACAGTGTGCCCCTGAGAGTGTGTAAAGCTGTGAGAATGAAACCATAAGCGCAGTGGAGACCACGGGAATTTGGAGATGTCAGGAATGTGGAATGTTCACTGTAGAAATCCATAGTGACTAGAGCCCACTAAACAAAAGGCCATGTGGGCAGAGTCATAGAGGTGGGGGCTGCTCAAACTCTTTGGAGCTCACATCTCATCACAGCCTGCCACAGACACTTGACAAGGCCACAAGATTCAATGTTTGGCCTCCTGAATTTTAGATTTCTTTGATCCCATTCTTCTATCTCCATATCCCTTCCTTTGGAATGAGGATGTTTACCCCATGCCATTGCATTTTGGGACTATTTAACTTTCATTTTGATTTTTACAGGGGTTCAATAAGTGAGAGTTGCATTAAGTCTCAGAGAAGACTTTGGATTGAACTTTCCAGAAATCCTAACTGTTACTCTTAAAGATGAACTAAATACTTTATATGTAATGAGATGGACAAGAGCCTTTTGGTCTGCATCTGTGGAATGTTATAATTTAGATCTACAATAGCACCCCAAAATATCATGTGCTTTGAGGGTGAATTGGATCATAGGTGTGCACGAAATATTAACCCACTGATGAATTCATAATTGCATGTATTGTTAGGAGATGCGTCTTAATCAAAAGAGGCAGGTATTAAGGGCATGACCTGGGAGGGTGTATTTTTGTCCTTCACTGTTCTTCTGCCTTTATTAGGTGAACAGCTGTTCTCCATCGTGCCATTTCTACCTTGGAGTCAGCCACGCATGGACTGAACCCATTGGAAACTGAATCAAATAAACCTGAACTCCTTTAAGCTGTGGTGCTGAGTATTTTGTCACAGCACCAGGAAAGTGACTAATGCAATTGTTTGTTTTAAAAACTTACAATAGCTAGGAAAAACCCATGTATTTTTCAGCACAATTTAAAAAAATTTAAGAAGTAGTAACCATAAACAAAAAGTTGATAAATTTGACTTTATCAAAATTAAAAATTATCAAGTAAGTAATAAAAGGAATATGTTAATCACAGATTTGGAGAAAATATTTGTAAACATACACTTTATGAATAATTTCTATGCAAAAACATAAAAGAATTCCTACAATTCAATAATTCTAAAAATGCAATACAAAAATAAGCAAAAGAGTTTTAATAGATACCTCACAAAAGAAGATATATAAGGTATGAGTGAAAAATATAGTCAATATTTAAACTGTTAAAAGAATTACAGTAAAAGACACATTGCCATTAATTCCCCTTAATATGCTCCACTTCAAACATACTTATCCCATCTCTCTCGCCACACTCTGAAGCAGTTCTGAAACTTGCCTTTGGTGATTGTCTTTGGTTGCACTACTGTGGATTCAAAATGTTTACCCCTCAGAGTCATTTTAGCTTTAGGGAAGAGTCAGAAGCCATATACTTCCAGATGTGGTGAATGCTGAATGAGATGGATGAGTATACATCGTAATGTTTTCAAAAGCCCAATTTTCCATTGGATGGAATTTGGCAGCACCATTCACCATATTTTTATCAGATCTTGAAAAACACTCACAAAAAAGGGCTTTCAAAATTGCTTCAGAAATTGACAAGAATGATGGTATGTGTCTGAAACATTTTGAGAAACATTAATGACAATGTGCTTTTACAGCAATAAGTTTTCAAAATTTATACAATCACTGTATATTTTGAGCATAAATTATACAAATGACTAATAAACACATGAGAAAGTGTTCAACATCAAGTATAACATGTAAGAAAATTAAGAGTGAATACTACAAACATACCAGAATTATCACGGTAGAAAGGACCAACAAGAATGTTGATAAATAGATGAACAGATAGAACCAATAAAAAGCCAGTATAATTTTATATTTTAAATAGAGCCTTTGAAAACATGTTTGTAGTTTCTTAACAAGTTATACATACATATATCCTGTGACCTAGAAATTAAACTCCTATTTATTTTTCCAAGAAAAATAAAAATAGTGAGAAAAAATTTTCATAAGAATGCTCATGACACTAAACTTCCTTATGCTCTAATACCAGAAACACTCCATTAACTGCTCTCTAAATAATTCCATGAGAGAGAGACACAGCATCAGTTTTGTGGAATTTATGACCAAAATGCACATGTTGAATTGAATAATGAGGAAACGTCAAAAAATTTTTGATTATATGCTTCAAAAATGTCAAGAATGATAGGCATAGACTAGGAAACAATTACAGAATAAGGAAAACTACAGTAAAATGAAAAGAATTTAATGTGGTCTTGGACTAGGAAGAGAGAAAAAAATCTAGTTAGAAAGTATTTTATTGGTAAAGTTTAGGTTAGAAACTATGGTTTAAACTTTTTTCTTTTTAATAATCATATTAAAATGTAAGAACATCTCATTTTTGGAGAGGGAGAAATATACCTGGAGTGTTTTGAGATAAAGAGTTTTCTGATTTTCTTCTAAAATAGCTCAGAAAATATTTCAATCATTCACATATTTGTATGTGGAAAATAAAGAAAATGGGCACAATAAGAGAGATTGATTGACCTGGGTAAAAGACATATTGGATTTTCTTGACTAATTCTTGAAGCTTTTCTGTAGTTTAAAGTAATTAAAGCAAACAGTTTCCAATAAAAATACAAAAATTATGCAAATGAAAAATAAAAGTAGCAAAGTTGAATTGCAGTAAAGCATGTATTGATTTCTATTTCTATGTAAGAAAATTAGCACAAATTTAGCCACTTAAAACCAAACGTATTTATTAGATCACAGTTTTCATAGGGCAGGACTCTATCTTATCTCAGTGTTTTACAAGGTTTCAATCAAGACACCTGCTTGGATGCATTTTCATTCTGGAGCCATGGCTTGGGAGGAATGCTCTTCCAACATTAGTAGGATTGTCATTAGAGTTTATTTCCTTGTTTTTGTATAACTGAAGTTCTTAGTTTCTCACCAACTGTTAGATGAAGGGTGTTCTCACATCCCAGAGGCAATAACAATTCTCTGCAATGTGAGCTTTCTTTGCAAATATGGTTTTGTATTTCCTGAAGGCCAGCAGAGAGTTTCTCACTTTAGTTTGCTTAGATTATGCTATAGCATGTTCCATAGTGTAACGTGATAGGGATCAATGTCTCATTCTCTCCCTCATATCCTATTACTTACAGGTTTGCCACAGGTCCTTCCATTCTGTGGGAAACCATTCCATACAGATGTGGTCATCAGAAAATGATTGTTACTGGTGGATATCCTGGGGTTTGTTCACCACGATGTAAAATTTCTATAGCAAATATAATTCATCAAGTTCTAAATAGTTTGTTCTACTCAATTTAGACTGAGTTGAGAAATAAAAAATAGTTTTCTCAGAGCTATGAATGATATGTATTTGAAAATAACAATTTTAGGTAGTACAGGAAATATTTACCATTTTTTGTGTATGTGTGCACTCAGAATTTTTAGAACGTATTTCCTGTGTTCCAGAAATATTTTAAAGTTTGAATCCTGCTTCCTGCTATGGGTTGGAGACTGTTCAAATGTGTCCCCTATCAGCTCATGTGTAGGGAGATTTGTCCTGAGGGTGACTGCTGGGAGGCAGTGAGACCTTTATGAGAGGGATCATACTGGAAAGCCTGTAAGTCACTGGAGAACCCTCCCTTGTAATAGAATGGAGATGTAATTCACGGGGTCTTTTAGCTCTCAAGAGCTCAAACTATTGCACCAGTTAGCCTGACCTCCGAAGTGTGTTGTGGCTTTCTATCTGGTGATGTGATCTACGCCCTTTGCCCACTTCACCCCCCACCATGTGATACCGTTTTCTGTGAAGTTCTCGCCATAGCGGAACTGATGCTGGTGGCATGCATACCCTTACACCTCGAGAACTGCGAACTGTCTACTTTTTTTTGTTTTTAAACTTGTTTCAGTTATTTTGCTACAGTAACAAAAGTGGATTAATAACACTCTCAAAGATGTTTAGTTGTAAGTGAACATGAAATATATTTGATTTTTGTTTTAGGCAATGTCTCCAGGCTGTCCAAACTGAACATGTAGTAAAGATGAGAAATCAGCTATTTTCCTGTATCAGCCGACTTGCTCTCTCTCTCTCTCTCCCTCTTTTTTCTGGTTAGTAAAGCCTGTCTTGACTAGTACAGAAACTGATAACTAAAATTGGGCTGTAACTATAAAAAAATCTAAATTATGTAGTATTGGTTTAATGGTTGATTGACTGATGATGACAAAAACAGAAGCAAGAATGATAATGATATGTCATTATCAGGAAGGAAATATTTGGTAAAACTTTCACCAGGAAGAGAGTCGTGTGTTTAGAGAGTAAGCCCAGGGAAAGAAGTTAGGAAGCTGAGCGTGAACTGTGCATATTGGCTCATGTTGACTGCATTGAGAAAGAGGAGAAAGAAAGAGGTGACAGTTTTGAAGCTCAAGGGCTGGTCTTTCTGCAATCTTGTGTTAGCAGTGCAAGCCACACAGCATTTAAGCTCTGTGATGGTAGCGAAGGATTCTTTTCTGAAATAGTCTGACACTGTTTTGGGAGTTACTTCTGGTTGTAGAACCTTGGGGATTGGCCTTCTTTCTGGTTTTCATGGAAGTGCTGGGCTTATGTATACACCCTATTTCTGCTGAAATTTCTTTTGTTATGTTTTGTTACTATGAAGAATCCTAACATGGAAATATTTATAATATCATATTTATTGAGATATTTTCCTTAGCACATACTACATGTCAGATACAGGGGTTCGTTCTGAAGCTATAACCATGAACATGCTAGACTTTGACATCAAAAAGTTTAACTTCTTTGTTTTCAGTTTTATTTTGCCGAAGACTTATGAATTTATATTTAATGTATACCAATAATGCCTAACATCAAAGCTGCTCAATCTTATACTTTCAACTGACATCATCAAAATAAATAAATGCATCTGTTATATGACATTTAATATTGGATTATTTTCCTACTGACTCAAGAGCAAGGCAAGAACAAAAGTAAGCAAGAAAATATTTCTATCAGTTATAGCAATTTTTACTGGTTTAATGCTAACCTTAATTTACTGTTCTTACACTCAGCACATAATTTTGTTTCATTCTGGAGTGCAGCTTCACCACTCAGCAGTAAAACAATGCCTTCTTAAATCTGGTAATGATTATTAAGTTTGACACAGATGTTCAATTTTGAGAAATGTATTATATGAACAGAACAGAAAGGCACATCTTTTCAACTATCTCCTTTTAGCTGTTTTCTTCATATATGTGCTTCATTTATGCAAAGGAAAAATTTAGACTTTTTATTTCACTTGGCAAGTTTGTTTATATACAATTGAAAATTATATTTAATGAAAGAGAAAAGAATATTCTGAGGCTATTTTGCAAACAGCACATACCTTCCCTGAGTTTTAATTGAAATTTAAAATTTTCTCTATAAATATGTAGATGTATTTAAGGGATGATTAACAGAAGTCATTTTCCTAAGCTATGTTTTCTTGCATAAATATGATTTTAAAATATTGAAAACTGGATTTTGATCATTAGGATTAATTAATTCTTTAGTAAAAGACACTTTCCCCTAGGAATTGCTAATTACTGAATATAAAGTATGGACTTTAGAACTAAACTTTCAATGTGAAGCTCCATTAGCATATTTCAAATCATTAGACGTGATTTATATGGTGGTTTCTAGACACAGCAGTCTTTGGACACTGTGTTCTAAATGGTAGTTGAGAATAAGGATTAGAATTTTCCTCTTAGGACCACTTCATAGCAGGGCAGAGGTGCAATAAAGTGGGTAAGAACACCAGGTTTGGGATGATGGGAGATAGCAGTGCTGTTAAATGCCCTTTTTTCCCCTTACCTGTAAAAGGAACGAAATTAGTTATATTATCACCAAGTTCCCCTGTGTGCTAAGTTCTATGACTCTGTAATGACGAGACAGAAATAATAAAAGTAATTGATAGTCTTTAAAGCTGTATGTTAAAAGGAAACTGAAAAAAACTGACTATAAACTTAAATCACAATTCTACTGTGTATGCTTATTAGATTTATTTGCAGTTCACACCACTGATGTTGATTACATCAAAGTGACCAATGTGTAATTAGTTAATTAACTGTATCACAAGGGGAAAAAACAAAACAAAACAAAAACAAAAAAGCTGCACCACTCAGGTGAATTTTATAAATATAGCTACTACTATTTGAACACAAAGGAGCTAAGATAGAAAGAATTATTTTCATTGTTTGGAGTGAAAAATAGACATATTAGGACTTGTTTTTTTATGTACTTGTTTAGGATTCTGGTCATGACTTGTTTTGGGTGGAAGTTTTTGTCTTGAATAAAGAATTGATGCTTATTGTACTTGGTGTGATTACAAACTGAACAATTCCTTCTTATGAGGAATACAGAAAGTATTGAGAGTGTTGTTTTGATGTGTGCAACATATTAATATCTCTGAAAAGAAAAGTACTTATTCTCCCTGCAAAACTTTTAATACTCTGAATTAACTGCTAATATTGTTTTCCTTTCCCCTCTCTTATTAGACTGCTCCAGCTGTGAGATCTCTAATCCTGATACTTCTCTGCCATCAGGATATAACCTCTCTCTTAGGAATCCTTTACTTGTCTTTTTACCAATTGTACATCTGAATCCCTATAAGATGGGTGACTTTTAATATGTAAAGCTCGGGAAATGAAACAACCCTGGTGAGTGCTCCCACCATGCCCCTTTACTGCAAGTGGAGGTTTTATTTTTAAGCTCATTGAAAGCACTCTCTTTTATTAGGTTTGTAAGATATAGTGGATGCTTAATAAATAATAGTGAAGGTTTAAACAACTCATTTTACAAATGAGAAGTCAGAAATATTTTGGCTGGCGTGGACTCAGGAGTCGTCTAGTGAGACAGCCTTTATTTGCAGGATTCCCACTAAGTATATCCAGGTTGACCTGCTGTGTAGTCTCAGGTGAGTAATAAAATGGGCACATCCCTCTAGTTCAGGGTGGGAGAAATAAGTCTTTCCCAAAGCAGTAAAAATATTCATAACTGAAGAGTTCTGCTAGTGGCAGGGAATAGAGATGTGTATAAAATGAAACCACTATGTATACACCTAATAAGTGTGTCAGTAGTTATCGGACTCACACAATAAAATAGAGTGTGCGGATATTGTGATGCTGCATAAGGATAACTGTCATGTGAGAGCTGGAAACAAGAGAAAATAACCTGCAGACAATTCTGTGTGAATATAAAACCAAGTTAAAATAGTTTAATGGACACAAGACACTGTGCTTGCTCTACACCATTACAAGGAGCCATGGGTTGGAGCAATGCACGTCATCCTCAAGGTATAGAGTCAGGATAGAGTGGAGTGGGGGAAAATATAAAAATAAAATGAATGAATACTTTAAAAAATTATTTAAAGAGAAAAAAAGCAAAACAGAAAAAAGGGTAGAAACAGTACAGAATTTTAAAAACAATAAACAGTAAGAAATCACTAGTTGATAAATTACATATTGTCTTCTTAGATTTAGTTGTTCAAGTTACAAAATTAAAGCATACAAAGTGGACATTCAAACAGTGAGGCTGCAAACAGTTCTGTTCAACAAACAAAAACTCAGCAACATCTTTATCAATTCTACACACTTAAACATACATGCAGTTATATCCTTTAGAGTACTTTCTTTTCCTCCTTTTGCTTTTTTAAGTCCATTATCTGTTTAGTTATATTATGTTTCAGTTTGCTCAGTACCTTACTAATCTGTTTTGTTGCTGTGAATTACTTTTTAATCAACTTGTATAATTCTGTTGCTTTATTTTTGAGTTTCTCCTCATCCATTCCCCATGGATCAGCTTTGGGGGAGTTGGGAGTTTTTGGAGGTATTTTGTTATTTTGTTATCTCTCTTTTTTTTTTAAAAAAAAATTATTATTATTTTGAAGGTAGTAAAATACAGCAGAACAACACAGACCAAAGCCAAGTGAGACAGTGCAGTGAAATTGGTACAAAACCTCACAGCAGGTTACCAGGACAACAGTAATATATATAATAGTATATCTCATTTTCTTCACAATAGTTGTTCCTTCAATCAGTTACAGCAAAATGGAAGGAAATATCGAACTTATAAAAGCAGAATATTGAATAGAGCAATATCATTAATTAGAATGGAGCAAAACAGTGATAAAGATATTTGCCTTCTAAGAGATGGTAGAAGGAAATCCCTCTTATTTGCTATATTGCATACATTGATCCTCCCAAGAGATACTCAGATCTCTGGTTCCCACTTGCTGGGGGTGGGGGAAATGATGTTTGATTCTTAGCCCATGCTCTTTAGGTTCACAGCCACTTACCAGAGCAGTGAGCTGCCTGCTTATTTTCCCAGCACCCCAAGTGCTAACATGGTGTGGAGCTTAGGAAATGCTGATACTTCTCGCTCTGGGGTGACCACTGCTGCCAGGCCACAGCCACTTACCGGAGTGGTGAGCTGGCTCTGAATGCTTTTATTTTAAGCTTGTATAGATGATTATTACCAAGGCAATGGAGCAGAATAGGTATTCTAAAGAGGTACAAAATATGCAGACAGGAATTAGGAAAAACTTTTCCAAAGATTTGCAAAATGTATACACTTTTAACAGGTCAAAGAGAAGTAATGATAGTACCATTTTAGATAAAGGAATCAACTCTTTCACTCACACAAATATTGTTAAGCAGCTAATCTGCCTGTGATCTAAAAAATGGCATAAAAATGCTGATTCCTAGAAACTTCCAGTTACCTGTTTTTCTCTCATATTTCAGGAGGGATTCCTATTGCCACTGGAGGTTTAAAATCCAACCCATCTATTATGGATTAAAAACTGGTGGTCAACATAATGCCATCTGAATTAAATCAGCATGGTGCTGAGCATAGATGTTCCACCAGGCGTTGTGGGTTTCTCTAAGGTTCTCCTGGAGAAGCTCTGGTCCTTACATCGAGCATTGCTTCCTGGCTCTGGAGGGCAAGATGTCTGCCACTCAATTTCCAGGACAAATTCGTCATGCTGGCTTCCTGGCATGTGCTCGACTGTATTTACTGTCAGAGGAGCTCAGGACCTCCGTGTTGCTGAGGATGGCTGTGGTCCTTTTTAAGGCAGCCTTGGTTCTTATTTTGAGTGTGACTTCTTGGCTCCAGCGTAGAACCCTCAACCTACCAGCACAGCTCCTTCACCCTGCTGGCATAGACTTTCTAGCTTCCACCGCTGACCTTTGGGCCTTCCCAGCACAGATCCATAAAGGAGACTGGCATGAGTCCTTCTTGTGGGCTCTAGACCTCCAGTTGGACTTGTGGGAGGCATTGTCATGAGCTCTAGGTTTTTATCTGGACTCATATGGACATTGCTGTGGGATATAAGCCCTTGGCTGAATATTCTGTGTCTTTAGTGCTATGGACAGATTGCCTGAACTTTCTTATGTTAAACTCTGGGTGACCATCATAAAATAATATTATAAATTCTGTGTCCTGATTCTAATAGTTCTCTTCATAACCGTGACTACAACACCATCCTTACCTACAAAGTCTTTATAAAATGCTCTGGACTCAACCCTCTTTCCCAATGCATGTCCTGCCTCATTGCCTTTCCTCAGAAACCACTGCAGTGCACCATGAGTGAGGTGTGTAATGGGGGGAGGCACCTCAGACACAGACGTTTAACAAAAGTGAGAGACCTGTGATGGTCTCTCTGCTCTGACTTCTGTCTTTTAGAACTTTTCTTTCCCTAGAGTTCCTGCCTACAGACCCACGGAGGTGCTGTGCCACCTCTCAGGAAGTTCCACTTCCACGGAAGGAAAAGGTCCATCTCTTTCTTCACCATGAAGGTGTAAGACTCCATACTCCTTTTATAATCAGAATTCGATTACTCCACAGTGGACTGGCAAGGTATTAGTAGAAATCAGTCTTGTGGGTGAGGACAAGGGTATGACCTTTAATGACAGTCACTGTTCCTTTCAGCTTCCTAGGGAAATAATGTACTTTTTCAATCTGTGCCTCCATTTGTGTTCAGGGGAAACTAGTCTGCTCTAATATGTGGGAAGGGTAATTCTGCTGTTGTTAGGAGCTTATTACTGTCCTATAAATATTTCAATGGGAGCACTGGGCTACTGGGTGCTTTATTTGTTATAAGAGTCACTCCTCTAATTGTTTCTCTTTTAACCACTTGGAATAGAGTGCCAGTTCTACTTACACATTTTTAATTCTAAATCTCCCTTTGTAGAAGGTTATTTCTCTCTCTCTCTCTCTCAGTATATTTTCTGAAAACTTGATATAAGAAAAGTGTTCAAAATAAGTTGATATGCCTTGGACTAAAAATGATATTGATTATCATTGAACACCAAAGTGAAATTTCCAGGGAGTAGATATCTTTTAAGAGAGTGTGCAACATATATTGTGTGGTGCATATATAGACTGCACAATTCATGCATAGATTGCACAACATGGTCTCAGAAGAAGACCCAAGGGATTGTTTAGCGATCGGTGAAGTTCAACTGTTACCCAGGTTACAAATAAATCGAATGCGAAGAAGTTTGGAGAGGAGCTTTCCTGAAAAGGAAATCTTAAATGGTATACACTATAGATAGTTCCACACCATTCTGCTCCCCCAGGAAAGATGACATTTGTTTCAGGGAGGTAGATTTGAATAAATTTGCCTCTTTAGGATGCTAATCATTATGCAGAGTTGCATCCAAGAAAAGCCGATTTTCTTCTGTAATTTTAACTCTCTGAGAAAATGTGGGGTTTATACTTGAACTGCTCAGGTAGCCTCCCTCACTATTTTGCTTGATGGTAAGTGTTAAAAATTTTTTATTAGCGCACAGTTCTTTTACTGGTCACCTTTCTCATTGATGGGATGTAACACTAGATACTTACAAACTAAAAGAGAGAGTTGGTTAATTTGTCTCACTCCAAAGATTTGGTTCATGGTGTTCTGGCCCTGAGGCAGAAGCATCATGGTGGAAGGTCATGGCAGAATGAAGCTGCTCACTTTTTGACATCAGGAAGCAGAACTCAGAGGAAGAGCACCGGTGAGAGAGACAGTCTCCACAGCACATCTCCAGGGACCCACCTCCAATTGAGCCTCACCTCTGAAAAGCACCTTCAGCTATGAATCTCAGTAAACTAACCCACTAGTTAAGTGTAACACCTCTGTGATGCAGTCGCCTCTCTGGGAGTCTCTTAATAAGTTGACAATTACATTAACCATCACAGCCATGTTATTTGTATCAGTGAATTTTATACCAGGAATGGTACTTCCTATTTCAGGTGTGAATCCTGAGATCTGATGTAACCTCAGTGAATCTCCTGGCTCCTTGGTTTATCCACAGAGGACCCTCACTCTGTTCTGTCTCCATTACCTTGGTCAAGGTTTCTTCTCATTCTACAATTCCTTTCATCTTAAGGACACCCACAACTACCTGCACACTTGTTAGTATGCTAGAAAGATTCACAGAGGTCAGCACCATACTTATAGGTAAGATTATTACAGCTGTGCAATAATGATATGGAGCTAGTAAAGTTGTTTTTCAAGTAGAGTGTGGAGAAATTCACTCATAGCTTTTCTTCTGTGAAAGGCCATGCACAGCCTGTTCCTGTAGCACTAAACATGCATCCACACACGTGCAAACCGTCTAACCAGGTAAGACTTTGTATGTCAGGGTTAAGAGTTTTCACTGGTGCTGATCACAAAGATACCCATGCTCCTAAAAATTCTAGGTTTGAAGGCAGAAAGTAGAAGATTACTATAAAAATGGTTTTATAATCTAAGTCACCTGGCATAGTGATTGAATCTTACCATTTAGAGTTTTGAAGGACAGGTTGCCAGAAGACAGGTGAGGGCCAGTCATAAAAACAAGAGCTCCTAAAGCTAGGAACTTCAGTTGCATTAGTTATTTCCTGAGCATTTCCCCCTGTGGTTATAGTTGTTTTGAAACAAATGATCTCGATTTGAGTCTTAATGACATATTTGCTATTTACCTATTAACTTTCCCAATTCTCAATTTCCTCTTGTGGAAAATGGGTGTGAAACCCAGTTACCAGTGATTATGGACAACATAATTTAGTTTGAAGTCATTTGCTATTAAACAGGTTGGGTGACATGACAGTTTTATCTGAAATGAATACCTTTATACAAATTAATTGAGAAAATTCTGCCAAAGTGCTTTGCTGAAGTTTCTGCCAAACTGTAAATTAAGTGCTTTATAAAGTATTACTACTGCCAACATTGTGGTTTCTGCAACTTCCTCTGTATAGGCTCAGGACTTGTGTGTGCTCTGGGTTCTAGGTGCTCTGAGCAGGGGAGCTGTGCTCCTGCAGCGACACTGCAATATTATCTTCATGGAGGCAACGACAGCATTTGTGAGAGTGGCAAGCAGGGATGTATTGGTCAGGGCCTTGCGACTCAGGGAGGAAATAGTAGATTGTCATCTAAGAGAAAGAGGAATTCACTGGAGGTTAGTCAGGAAAGAATCTGACTTATCCTTAAAAACTCCATCCAGTAGCAGGGCACATTTGGGACCAGAGAGAACAGGTAAATGGTGGTGGCCAGGATTGGGTGGTGGTGACAGTGAACACGTTGAGGCTGTGTGATTAAAAAATATCATTAAGACCTGTGTTGTGTTTTTAGCTTATAATTTTTCCTAATATTGTTAACACAATATAACTTTCATTTTATTTACTGTGGTACAAATTCAAGTTAACCTTTGCCAAACTAATATTTTGGAGAGGGTCTTTGGTATTCTTGGAAGAGAAATATTATAAAGTAGAAATGTCATGAAGCAGCCTTATTTTATTCTCCCTGCAGCTGCTCTGGAGTGAGGCTTATTACTTTTGCGATTTCTCATATTTCCTCATTATAAAACTCCCAAACAACTCAGAAGAGGAAGAAATGTAAACATCTCAGTCATTGTGCACAGTGATGATTCTGAAAATGTCTCATCAATTTGTCCTGGCTGGTTATAGAGTTTCCCTCAGGATGTCTGTTTCCTGGCCCTCTAATGGGGTGATGCATTTCCCCAGAGCAAGTGTGAAAGCTCTGCTGTCAGAGCAGTTGTGGTGTTTTATGCAGGCTGATGCTTACTGTCCTGTTCGGGTGTTTTTCTTTTGTCAGTACTTGATTGGATTCTTTCGTTTGTAATTTAGTGTCTATATTAAGCTCCACTTGATTCTTGGCTCCTCCTTAAGACTTGATTATGAGCCCCAAAAAAAGGGCTATGTCCTTTTAGACTGATATTCTTGTCTTTGAGGAGGTAGTCACTTCCATGCTGGGTAATAACGTATATTTAGTGCTGACTAATGTGTGCTGGATCATTGCAGAAAAGGTTGGTCAGGAAAGTGGTTCAGTATGTTTGCCATGTAAGGAATAGAGTTCAAGGAAATCTCTAAATACTCAAACACATCTGTGGGAAAAGAACATAAAATCATTCTTTAATATCGCATATCTATTTAAAGGCAGGAAACAATGGAAGCATATATGTATGTACTTCAGAAAAGTCTTAGCAAAACAGACTGAAATGATTTTGGTTCATGGGACAATGGACCCCTTTTTTGTCAGAAGGGAGAATTAGCAGAGCTTTCTCCCTTGTTTTTGAGAGGGGTCGCTGGAAGTTGAAGCTGTGCTTGCTTTGCCAACTGTTTGTGATACATTTGGCAAGTCACTGCTTCTTTTATAAAATAAAGGATTGAGCTAAAAGGTTTTTAAATTCCTTTTCATTATACCCCCTGAGATGAGCTGGTGGTGTTTCTTTTACTCTTTGTGTAAATGTCTTTAGCTGTTCATGAACTTGGTTATTGTTTTTAAATTACTCTTCCAGAAAGTAACTTTTTGATTGTTTGCTGTCTGAAATTCTATTAGAAAAGTTTAAATGTTTTCTGAGTAGACCCTGATTTTTATAAATAACACAAAAATGTCTAGTTTGATAGAAGAACATTTGCATATCTCCACAGGTGACCCCAGAGTGACTATATTTTACTTCTTTCTATTAAAAATTTCAAATAGTCTTTCAAGATGAGTAGTTTTATGTGGTCAAGTTCATATAGGAATGAATTAATACAAAATTTCAGGAACTTTTTCTTAAAATAAACAATGACATCTAATAATGTCTGTTTACTGTCTAAAACATAGCAGCATTTTATAAACATCTCCTTTCACCCCTGAAATAAGATGTAAATAAATACTGATAATTTCTTTTTCAGAAGAGGCAACTGATGCATAGTTAGAACATTTTCGGCAAAATGTTCTTTCACTACTGAACTGAAGTTCAACCTAACACAAATTCATTATACACAAAAGCCAAACATGGAGCTAGGTGATGAACAGTAGAGAAGAAGGAGACAGTCTCAGGACACAACACCTTTCAAATATGGAAACGGAGATCTGCTGTATAAAATAGGTTTTCCTGCCTCTCTCATAGATACTTCATAGTACCTATTGTTCTTTATATTTTTTTGTTATCTACCTTTCTATATTAGAATGTAAGTTTGTTGAAAGCAAAACATGGATTTAAAAAATTTTTGTTATTTACTCCTTTATATTGCAAGCCTTGACCAATGTTGCCCATAAAACAGGCTTTTGTAGTATAGTCACTAAATAAGGATTTGATAAACTATATAGAGTGTTGGCATAGTGAAGATTGATGCAAAAGATTTTAAGAAATATTCTATGAGACACAGTGAAAGGGAGATTAATTTTGACACATCTTAAGTAAGACTCCAGGAAGTACTGAATCAAAAAGTTATTGTTTTTCATTTGGTGGAAATTCTATAAAAAGTTTTTTTTCAGGAAAAGTTAATGAGACAAGGAAAATGCAAATGTGGGAAACTACAGCGCACAGTGAGAGTTTAATAGTTTATGTGTTGGTTACTTTTCTCTCATTGCTGAGAGACAAAACACCTGAAACTCAAAATTAAGGAAGGAAAGGTTTATATAGCTCACAGCTTGTGGAAGTTTCAGTCTATAATCTGCTGGGTCCAAGGCATAGTGGTATGCAAGAGGAACAATATTTCATGGCAGTGGTAATCAGCAAAGGCAACAAGAGAAAAAAGGGAGGAACATGAGAGAAGAAATTTTCTATCCCTTATATTGTATGTAAGCCACCTATCTTAGGATAAGTGTAGCACTCACATTCACAATCCCAGAATTGGACCATGAATTCATCACAAATTCTGAAGTCTGCCCCCATGGTTGTATGTGGCTTTGGGGAGACATTCAGACACAAACCTTAACATTCCCTTCATGAATATTCTTTATGCAAAAGATATTTAGCCCATCTCCAAGAGTTGCCAAAGTCCTAACAATTTCAGCATTGCTGAAAAGTCCAAGTTCAAAGTTTCCTTTGAGATTTAAGCAACTCTTATCTGTGCGCCACTGTACAAATGAAAAGATAGTTAAACACTCCCAACAGTCAATGGCACAAGATAAACATTACTTTTCCAAGAGGTACAAATAGGGAGATACAAAGAATTGGGACCAAAGCAAGTCTGAAATCCAGCAAGACAAACGTTAAGTCCTGTAGTTCCATGTGGAACATCTAAAGCAATTTTTGGTAAGTTGTGAGCTCCAAAAGGCTTGTGTGACTCTGCCCCTATAGCACCTACGGTTGTTGTAGCTCCTATGGCTTATTTCTTAGGTCCACTCTGTTTGATCCTTGCAGTTTTCTTTAGATGATCCATGTTCCTGGTTTCTCCAAACTTGTGGGGTCTCTACTACACTTTTGGCTTCACTCTCACACCTCCAAACATTGCCCTCTCAAAGGGCACACTACCTATCTTCCCAGGCCTTCTTCTCAAATCTGGCTGGGAGCATTTTTAATCTTGCATTCTGCATTTACCTAAAGCCAACACCATGTGGATGACATCAAGGTCCGTTGCCAGCTGGAGCAGTAGCCAGGATTTCCTCTCTTAGTTGTAGGGGTTGAGTGCCTGCATCACTCTGAACCTGATTCTGAGGAACAAATTCTGTGTATCACTACCATTTTGGAACCTGGTGCAGACATTGCTGCCAGTCTGGAGCATACTGTGGCTGCCACCATTCCAAAACATGGTGCTCTGTGGCTTTCTCCTCAAAGCAAAATCTTTTATTTTGCAGCTTTGAGACTGCATAGGATGAAAACCTGCTGTTTCTTGTAATGCCCTTAGGCCATCTTTTGTATTTTCCCGTTCTTAGCAATCAAAATCTCACAGCTCTGTCTTTGCAGTTCATGGCTTTACTGTAACGTTCTTCCTGGTCAAACACACAACATTTCAAATTGTCCTGCTGGGATCCTTGCTTTTGACTTGTGAAATAGATCTATCTAAAAGCGCACAGCAATATCCATGCCATCACCCAAACATTTGACTCCCTTGAAAGTTCTTCTGCCAGATTAATTAGTCCACTGAACTTAATCTTAGTCTCAGGCAAAATCTATATACATGAGCATAATGCAGACAAATTTCCTGTCAAGACATAATAATATCACCTGGACTCCAACAACCAGTGCAGTCCTTTTCCCCAGCAGAAACCTCCCAAACCTGATCTTCACTTGTAGCATTTCTATCAGCCTTCTGGTCTTTTGAGCTCTGACCAGAATCTTCCACATAGAACAGCCTAAGGAATTTCACTACTATTCTTTCATTCAACATCTGTGAACCTTTCCAAACTCTTCCCACAAACCATTCCCAAAGGGTCCTGAACTATATGACCAGGTATAGTTGCAGCAAGGACCCCACCTCTCTGGTACCAAATTCTGTGTTAGTTACTTTTCTCTCATCACTGAGACAAAATATTCAACATCCCAAATTAAAGAAGGAAAGGTTCATTTAGCTCACAGTTTGTGGAGGTTACAGTCCATAATCTTCTGGATCCAAGGCAGAGTGGCATAGCATAGGAGCAATAGTTTGTGGTGGTGGAAAAAGCAAAAGTGACAAGAGCAAAAAGAGGAGGAACATGAGAGAAGTCACTTTCTATCCCTTATATAGTATGTAGGCTACCCACCCTAGGGTGTGTATAGCATTCACACTCATCCTAGCACTGGACCATGAATCAATCATAATTCTAGAAACCTGCCCCCATGCCTGTATGAGGCTTTAGGGGGTCATCCAGACATAAACTAGAACAGTTGTTAACAGTAATGAGCTCTTTCTGCACTAGGTTTTCTTCTATGCCTGTGTCACATGCATTGTCATTTGATTGTCACACCAAATAGAAAAATTGATTTTTTATCATCTCCTGCCCTGATTGGGGAATGTACAGAATGGAGAGTAGAAAGAAATAAAAATATCAGTACAAATTTATATTTTGGAACACCTTTCTTGCTGGGGTAGGAATGTGAACTTCCTCCAAAAGGACATGGCTTTATATATTCTGTGACTGAGAAAGGAGACTTTAATGTTAGGGTGACCCACAGCTCAAAGGTTGAAGAAATTGCTAGCAGATAGATAAGTCACAAGACTCTTTCACCAGTTTGAGAAAGGTTAATGAAGTTTAAATTTCTCTGAAGAACATGAAAAACAAATACTTGAAGGACTTTGTGATCTTAAAATTAATGGAAAGATAAAAAATAAGGTTAAGTTTTAATGCTGAATGATATTTGGATGAAATGCTACCAGTGACCTCACTTCCTTCTCCTAAGCCTCACCTCCCTAAGTTCTACCAACTCCCTGGCACCTCACAGGCTGAGGACCAACCTTGTACAGATGAGTCCTTGTAGGACATTCCAGATACAAAGTTTATCATGTGGCTTTCAGATTATTGAAGCTGTTTTAGAATCACAAACTATTGCAGTTGTTTATATAGAACCATAAAGGTTATTTTACCATTTAGTCCATTCATCTACCTATGAGGAAACTGAGGAGCAGAGAGGAAAGTATCCCGATCTTCAATAATAGAGTGAGAACACGGAGAATGCAGGTTTGAAACTTTAATAAGACTGGGGAATGTGGATGTAGAAATGCATGTAAATGAGTCTTGAACTCTGATGAATTTTTAGAACTGGCATTGCTGTTTTTTCTCTGTTTGTTATTTTTCAGATATTATTGGAACCATATATTGGGTTAAAAAGTCTCATATGCACCTAGTATTACGGAGAAGAGATAAGACTGGGAAAGAGTTTGTACATATATTTTAGCAAAAACTAAAAAAGGAAAGCTAACAATACAAATTCTAAATCAGCATCCCATTCTATATACTAAAAGTAGTGATTCTCTGCTTAAGTGAAATTCTAATATGATGAAGCAATTCTGGAGTTCTGTATGGATCATTAAAGCATAATTTTACTACTTCTATGAATTCTCATACTATTGTTCAAATCAAGTTAAATATTTTTATGGAAACACAGTCCTTACTGGTATTTCTTAGAATGATTCTGTTTTATATAAGGCAAGATATTTAATAAGTTGAATAAGATCTTCAATGCAATACAATTTCAATTTAGCACAGTTGTTTAATCTGCTTCTGTTAGTACTCTAGTTGATCCCACAATTTACTGTGAAAACTATAACAACCAAAATACATTGTTTAACTTCTCTTCATTAAGCAGAGTTGCTTAAATGCAGAATTGCACCATTCACAAGAGTGGTTCTTGGGGGTAACAAACTGTCCTAAAAACACACCAGTAATGGTTTTTCAGAGCAGGTGAAAAGACACTGTGCTCTCCTGCTTCTCAGCATGAGCCATAAACCATGAGCGTGGGAGGTGACTTAAGTTTTGCTATTTGCCTCCCCCAAAATGTACAGTAAATTCCTTGTGGATCTATCTATCTATCTATCTATCTATCTATCTATCTATCTATCTATCTATCTATCATCTATCTATCGTCTATCTATCATTTATCTATTTATCTGTCTGTTTTGTTATTAAAATGAAGCTTAAGGGTCTAAAAGTTTAACATCTTCCTTATTTCCCTAATTTTACTTCCAATGATCCTAGAATCTAATTGACAAATTTATCTAATGCTTAAGCTATAGAACAAATGTTAATAAGCAGTTTTTGCATTCACAAATTATTATCAAATGCACTAAAATCATCTGAGCATATTCCTGGGCCACTTTTAGGTGATGTTATTGATACTACTTTATAAATATTGAAATTGAGGGTGATATATGATGTGTGGTAGTTATTATGCAATCATTTTCACCATCCATGCCTTCTTTTTTGCAAGAGGGAAATGAGTGAAAACTTTATTTATAAAATATTAGAATGAATGAAAATATATGGGGGCAGTTTTAGCAATTTAGCCTTGATATGTTGAGATGTTTGTAATGTATTGATGATAAAGCTCAGTTGCAGCATTGTGTTACATCCTAGTTCAATCCACTATTTTTTGGAGTTTCTGAAATGAACTCTGAGATGTATCTTTTTTAACTCCTAGAGTTGCATTCATTTTTTTCTTCTTCTTTCTTTTTCTTTTTCTTCTTCCTCTTCCTCTTTTTATTTCTCTTCTCCTCCTATTCCTCTTTCTCCTTCTCTTCCTTCTGATGACTCCAAATTACCTGTTTTTTATGTTTTGTTTTGTTTTTGTTTTTAGGGTAAACATTCTAATTTGCTGTTCTGCTTATCCAGACCAGGATGGTAGGAGAGCATGGAGGAGGAGGAAATATGTTTTAAACCTAAGATTTAAAAAAATCTTGAGATGTAGGAAACCCAAGTGCTGGTGAAGGCCATAATTATCTGGATAGAGAACTTTTTCTTAATTTCCTTATGCTATTGGAGACATAATTTAATACTTCTAGCACTGCCCATGGGTATGACAGTGAAGTGAAACTATATAAAAATCTGAACATACACATGTGTAATGAGGTAATTAGTTTTCTCTCTCCTAGGCCTTCCATAAACTGTAGATAAATTTCAATGACTTGTATCAAAGAGTTAATGAGGTTATTTCCATAATTATTCATCTTTCTAAAGTGAATAGAAGCAGGAAACCACTTCAATTGTCAAAATTAACTGAGGCATCAATCAAGAGCTCATAGATTTTGAGATAATTCTGTGTTTAAACTCAATTTAGTTTCCACAGGGGGACTATAACCTGCCTAGAAGGCTTAATTAGGTTAACTGCCTGAAAAACAGCATAAAACATATGGGTAGGTTCTCATTCAAAACTGGGTTTATGAGCATTCTCAAAGCTCTTACAAAAAAATGAATGAACGTTCGGAGTCCTTCAGAAGAGCCTTCTGTTTGGTAACTCCGTAAGGGGACTAGAAGCAACTCGGAAGGACTGATCTTTTTAAAGTGGTCCTTATATTATGCTTTGCTGTTTGTGTACCATGGTTTGAGCTTTGAGAACCCATGAGAGATGCAGTACATTCAAGAGGCTGTTTTTTAAGTTTTAGATCAAAAATGAAACTTTTGATATCTTTGGGGGATGCCAGTTTTTCCTTGTGCCTTCTGAAAAATTCAATAAGTCAAATATTATTAAGCAGTTTTTATATAAAGTTCCAGGGAATATAGAGATAAATAAGACACAATTTTTATCCTTAGGAATCTTAATGAGAGAGATAGATACAAAGATAGTAAGTTATAATAAATAAAATTAGTGTGATGAGCACTAAATGTATAAATTAACATAAATGAGAGCATAAGAGAAGGAGTAACTAATTCTGCCTCATGAGATCAGTGGTCTTTGCTGAAAAATCTCTTTTGTAGTTGGGTTTTGTAGAAAATACTGTAGAAATGGGATGGACCCCACACCAAACTTGGGCCAAATATCAAGACTGCCCTTACTCTACAGATACAACAGGGTGTGAAAAGTAATACCACTTAAGCAATAAGGCAGTTCCCCAGCAGGTCAGAAAATGCTTTTGAGAACAGGCCAAGGAGATTAGCTGGAGGTTTGATTGTGGTGGCGAGTGAGGCCAAACAGAGAATATGTGTGCAGAGGCAAGCACTTGCTTGGTTCAATCTATCGTGGGTAACAAAGGAGTGGCCACTGGGGCTTATTTATCAGTTTCTAATATAAGGCTCATAAGGGTAAGAGGAAAAGGCAGGCTTTGAAAGCTGTCATCATTTGAGCATCAAAAACCAGACTCTGACCATTTGTTACACCCAGATTCCTCTGGATTCTGTTTTTAAAGGGCATGAGAAACCCCACCTCCTTATATTTATTTGAAACATGTAAAATAGGTTTTAGAAAATTTATCCTTAGTCTAGTTGACTTTCTAACAGTTGATATCATGACTTTTTCTAGAAAATCAAGGCCGAAAGTGTGCACTCTATGAACATCACCAGCATACTCTTCCTCTACCTCACCCCTCCCAGCACCATGTTTTCCCTGGTTCCCTGGACATCCTCAGTCTCCTACGGAACGGTGCTCACTTACTGTCTGCTTCTATCTGTTAGTTCTTGCTATTGCCCTAGGAAAATTTCACAACAAAACCCTTGACACATCCAACACTGCAGCATAAGAACTTTCTCTTTCCCTAAACGCTAAAGAGCTTCCCTTCAGCGTGCTTCCAGGGGCCCACTCTCGGGAGGCTGCGTACATTCTGTGATCTTCAACCCAGGTGCTCTAAATTCTAACCACAGCACCTTATTATTACATTACTTTGAGTCTTTTACTTCTTGGAAGTCTGCTCTTGGACCTCTCTCCTACTTTTTTCCCTTATCTGACATTTTGCTAAGGTTTTACCACTTTCAAATCCAGTATATATTATTAGATACACCTACTTCATTAATTCATTAATTTGCCTAGCTCACATTTATTTGATTAACTATTATCAGTCATTATTTAGACACTAGAAATAAAGCATTGAAAGTAAACAATGTTTAACTTTCATTTTGCAGTGTACAATTTAGGGGAGGAAGACAGACAAAAGGGAAACAACAAACAAACAGGCTTATATTAAGCCAGGAAAGAAAAAGGGTTATGAGTAGATACAAAACAAGGTAAGATGGCTAGACGGTGCTGGGAATAGTTGCTAGCTCATGTCCTGGCTCAGTGTGGACAACCTCACTAACCAGGAAGAAAGGGAATAAGCTATGCAAACCTCAAGAGAAATGCTTTCTAGGACAAGACACAAGGTACGCAAGCTCCGAGCTGGAGTGTGCTTGCTGTGTTTGAGAACAGGAAAGGAACCACACTGTCTGAAGCAGGGTGAACAACAGAGGGTCCCGAAAGATGTGCCACTCGAAAAGTAGGTGAGGACGTGTAGTTTAGTGCAATGTAGAAGAAATGGGAGAAGAAATGGTAGAATCCAGTTTGATCCTACTCTGGTTGATGTCTTACGCATCCTTGAAATTTTTGTCCTGATTTTGTTGTTTCATCTTTTATTTTCTTTAATCAATCTTTCTCTAAGCATCTAAACATGCTTAAGTATTTCTTTCACAGTAAAGAAATCATAAATCAAAGCCTTTTGCTGTCACATTTCTCTTTCCTGTGATAACTAGGCATCTCAAAAAGGAACACAGCTCACAGTCTCCTGGACACACGCACGTCTCTCACTCACTCTTCAATCCATACAATCGTGTACAAACTGGCCTCTGGTGTCCAGGTTATTGATAAATTTCAAGGACATATTTTAGAACTAATTTTACTTTACTCTGCCTCTCCATGTGTGGACTATTGACCATTCTTTTTCTTGAAATTCTCCTCTGTTGGTTTTCAAGTCATTCCATGCTCATGAGAGCTAAACTTTTGGATCTTCTCCTCCACATTCTCGTCTCACAAAGGCATTTGCTTTCAGGGCTCTAGCTTCCCTATATATGCCTAAAATCCTTAATACAGTATATATTTCTAGGCCAAGCTGCACTGACAAAATTTAGTTCCAGCCCATGTATCAAAATCCTTCTGCTTCTTTTGATTGTCCCAGAAGTACTTGAAACTCACCATATCCATATTATTCTCTTTCCTTCCACAGGTCACTTCTATTTTTTTCTCTATTCCCCAAGTTACTGATGAAATCAAGAGTCAACCAAGTTTTCAAAGTAAAGTTCAAATGGTCACTAATCCTGGTGATTCTGTACACAGCTGACTTTAGTCAGTTCCCTGACTAAAATCTACATAACTAAATTCTTATTTGTCTTTTTAGACTCTTCAATTGTAACCCAGACTCAGATTATTCTTTAGATTCTAGTTCCTTGTCTTAGGCTACAGTCAAAGTCCTCTCCTCCTTCCTCACTCCACTTCCACACACCTTTTAAGTGCTTAATACATTGTTTGGTAATTATTTTGGGAAGATTTGAAGCAATTTGAAGATTGTAAGCAATTTGAATGTAAAGAGTATGTCTCTGTCATTTTTTGTATCCATAATTTTTCTTGCAGTTCTTGACATAGTGTAGATGCTGAGTACATGTTATTTTTTAAATGAATAGAGTTGACAGTTGATATTTGACAAAGAGTGGGTGAGTTTTTGTAATGCAGAGAGTAATTTGTGAATCACAATTATAATGGCATCAAGTGACAGAAGCTCACTAATACACCAAGTGGATTCTAGGCAGTTCTCAGAATGAGAGGGGAATAATCAAGTGTTAATAAGAGTAGCACACAGGGCAGCCATGGGGCTTGGAGAATGGGAACCAGGGACTTCAATGTGATCATGATATTCATTTTTCTCTTGTCTGTTTTTCCTTCTTGGTTCTGTCCTCTTGGGCATGCATTCATTAGGAACCAAAAACCAAGTGTGCCTGGAATTTCCAAAGGTGGATTGTATATATGCTGGTGACTGGACCTTGAATGAAACCATTGTCATGGAGTGTGGTACTATGCTCAGATTCACGTTTATTTCCATTCCTAGACCAATAGCGTGACCTGGGAATTTAAATTTGATTAGAGGCAAGTATTTGCAAATGGGCTATATAACTGAAAAGAGAAAAAGGAGAATGGTTTCCTAAAATAAAGAGATTGATAGTACCTAAAATAGGGAAGACTTCTTGTTTGATAATATACTTGTTATAACTAAGAGACACTATATTAAGCACATGACTTTTTTCTCTGAAGTTTCATATTGACCCTACTTAATGGGCGTTTCAGTAGAATTCATTTATCTATAATAAATTCTTTTATGCTAAGGATGGCTTGCTTAGGATTTGTTTTGTTTGCATAATCAAAACACACAGAGAGGCAGGTGGTTCTAGAATTGGTTTAACTCTCAAAGCTATTAAGACTCTTGGTTGGCTTTTCTCCAGTTCTGTTAGATTTCTATTCATGATCATAAAATGGCTGCCAGAGCTCAAAGTATACATCTTCACATCTTATATTAACATGTAAGAAGAGAGTAGAGAGTTTTCCCTTTAGGAATATGAAATTGTTAACAAGAAACACCTCTATCAACTTCATTTGAGAAGAGACAGACCAGGAAGACATTTTATACTTAAGAACAAATGGAGATGGGAAAGCAAGTCTCAGACATTTTCAGCCTCATGGTGGAGCTGTCTCTTTTCTGGTGAAGAAGACAGCGGCAGAATGTTGACAGGCAACAAAAGCTTTTGCTACAGCATATAGTAGTTTACAGGAAGTTTTGGTATTAGAAACAGGAAATGAGACCAACAATGATTTAAACCACTAAGGTTTTTCTTGTTAGCCTAACGAACAGTCTGGAGCTAGGCGATTTCTCTGGTTTCAGCAGTTAGCTCAGTAAGGGTCCCAGTGGCCTCCACTCTGCTAACTGCCCTCCACAGTGTGGGTAATATGGCTCCTCTGGATGTATGGCTGCTGATGAGCCAGGCACTATCTCCACAGCTACATCTCCCCATTGTTATTCCAGGAAGGAATAGAATGTATTATGGCTTGCCTAGATGTCCCCCCAAAGCCTCATGTGGTCATGGGCTTTTCAGAGGTGGCTGGATCTGGAGTGTGTGATGTGAGAATTAAGCATATGATGGTGGATCGAGCTTGTATGATTAACAAATTAGTCCACTGGTTGGTTTGGCATAATTCTGGGAGTGAATAATGGGAAGGTCCTCCTTGGGTGCGAGCACAATCTGCCTTAAGGGGAACCTGGACAGAATATAAGGGGCCAAAAGAGGGCTGCTGTGGTCACTTATTGCTTGCTGCTTGCCAGTTTTGCTGCTGTTTGCCTGCCTTGAACTGTTTCTCCACTGAGCTTCCCTGCCTTGGAGCTAGCTGTTTATGGACTAAAATGTGAGCCAACATAAACCTTTCCAACTTTAATTTGGGTGTCAAATATTTTGTCTCAGCAACAACAACAACAAAAAAAATGGCAGGATTTGTAATGTAAAAAGGCTTTGCCCCTCAGTTTCTGTCTTATAAGGAAATAAAATATTTCTCTATATTTCTAGCAATTCTTTCTTATATTTCACTGGCCAGAACTGGGTTATATGCCCTTTCCCAGATTCATTTCTGGCAACTGGGAATTGTTTGGTGTCATTGGTATGAATTAAACATGTAGAAATAATATAGTCAGGGAAAAGCATACACTCAAGCCAGGATTCTGCACCTCGACGGGTTTGAAGACTAGAGTGGAATGAAGGATGCTAATATTTGTCCCCTCTGAGAATCATTTCTGTAATACCTTCTTGGTCATTGAGTATTCAGACCTGATAACTCACTACTGGTAGTGATTTTTGTCCAAACTTTAGTTTAGTACAATAAATACCTTTTGCTATGTGTTAGAGATTATGCTAAGCGATATAGGTCCAAAGGTGAACCAAACAAGTCCTTCCCTTCAAGGGACTGACATTGAAATACGAAAGATGACATATGCATCTGATGTTGTATGTTTGAGTTTATTTTTCTTCAAGGTTCTATTTTATCCCTAGAATTATTATATAGCAATTTATAAAGGATTTAGAAATACTTTTAAAAAAAATCATACAAATCAGAATAAAAAAAATCTGATCACGTAACATTTCAGAACTTATTTTCTTTTCCTTGCTGTTTAACACTGTGAAAATTCAGTTGCTGGCTAGTGGTCCTAACTGACACTCTTCTCAACAGTTTAGTATTCTCCTATCATGTAACCCAGCAAATGGTTGCTACAACTTATGGCAGGGATGGAGCTGGTGATACAGTTTTATCAATCACCTGAAATTTTTTTTTGTGATTGGTATTTTAAAAAATTTTAGATATTTTGTAAATAATATTTGGAAGTTTTATTTCTCTGTAAAATATTCTCTGTGCATATTCTGTCTGGTAGTAAAACATTCTTTCAGTATTTGGTATCATACCTGTAAGTTGCCTTACTTGAGTCGACATTTTGGGGGAACATGTGCTCTAACTTTCCATCTATGAATGTTGATTTATAATTTTTTTCTCAAAGTTCTAGGGTTCTTGGTTGCATCATATTGTTAATGAACTTTTGGTATATAAAATTGTGTAACTATTCGCAACCTTTTTTAGTGAATTGATCCTGCTAGCATTGATATTACTAGATATCATGGCAAATGGCAGGGAAGGGTAAGCATTTTTTCAAGGATCTCTCTTTATCATACATCTGTAGACCTATATATATGTGCACAATTTTTATAGGTCTATATTTTCAATCTATGTCATTGTGTTTTAACTTTTGTCTTTTGTTAAGAATCTATAGCTGATTTAGCACTTTAGCATCTAATGTCTCTATTTTTATGGTAGAATACAACATATTCATATTTTTATAATTATCAATAATTTTGAATTTATTACTATATTTCTTGCCTCTATATGCTCTGCTTATTTTTCTTCTCCTTCTCTGTTACCTTCTATCTTTTTTTTTATCTTTGTAGAGCTTTATATTATTTTACAAATCAATTTGAAGTTTTACTCATGGAGTGTGTAAACTCCAGGTCTTTGAATATATATTATTAATATTCTAAAATGTTGTATATCTGTATTCTTGAATCATGTCTTTGGTTTTATTTTAGTTAGTTTCCACTTTGGCAAAATACCATTACAGAGTAGTTTATCAAAATATTCTTCAGACCAGTCATGGTGGTGCACAGCTGTAATCCTAGCACTCAGGAGCCTGAGGCAGGAGGATCACTGAGAGTTCAAGGCCAGTCTGGGCTACAAAGTGAGTTCAAGACCAACCTGAACTGCATAGTGAGACTCTGTCTCAAAAAGATATATATATTTCAGAAGAGTTCATATATGATAAAATTCCCAAAATTCGTTTCATTCTCCTTGCTTTTGCACTTGAGTTTTGTTTACATATCTTTATTTTCTTTTTAGTGCCCTTCAAACAATACAACGCAAGTTTTTGGAGAAACTTGATCCCTCTTTCTGGAGTATACTAGAATTTTTTCTTTATCCTTGAAACTTGGCCATTTTAGTAGGATATGCCTAAATAAATTTTCACTTAATTTTTTTTTGTATTTAAAGAGGAAAAAACCAAAATAAAACAGGAGAAAGGGAAACAATAATACAAAATTACAAAAATGAAATAAAACAAAATAAACACTAAGAAATCACTAGTTGACAAATTACATACTGTCATCTTAGAAATAGTTGTTCAAGTTACAGAATTAAAGCACACAAAGTGGACATTCAAACTGTGAGACTGCAAACAGTTCTGCTCAATGATCCAACAAAAACTTAGTAATATGGTTATCAACACTACACACTTAAACATACATGCAGTTATATCCTTTAGAGAACTTTCTTTTCCTCTCTTTTTTACAATAGCAATTACACATTTTGGGTTTTATTACTCCTACATTTCTTATTAGTTTTTACACTAGAGACACAACATGATATTTATAAATATGATTCTTATTTATTTCACTTATGAGAATAGGCTCAAGTTGCCTCCATTTCAGTATGAAGGCCTCAAGATCATCCTTTTTTATAGCTGAGTAATATTCCATTGTATAAAAATACCATGTCTTTTTCACTTAATTATTTAGAAGGATCTTTCCATTTGAAATTTTAAAACTTACTTAAGTTAGGAAAATTTCTTTCTTTTTTATGTCAATCTACTTTTCTCTTCTCTTTATTCTCCTAATTTTATTTCCCCCATTAGATAAATTTCAGAGTTTTCAGGCATAATTCTGCATCTTTTATATTTTTTCATAACTTTCTCAATGTTCTTTTGTATTGGTAGATGATTATCTCTTTGAGTTTTTATCTCCAATAAGTCATCTTCAGCTTAGTTTTCTCAAGTGTTTAATCTATTTTCTCTTGACTTTATAAATAAAACACATAATTTCCAAGAAACCTGATTGATTTTTTTAAAACAGCCTCTTCTTTTCTTTCTTCTCTTAGCTTGAATATCCTTTTCTTCCTTTATCTCCTTTTTCTATTTAAATATATGTAATTTTACTTATTAAATGTTTTATTTTCCAAATATAATAAAATTTTTCTCAGAAACAACCACTTTTTTCCTTTCAAATTTTTGAATGATTTAGGTTGTTCTTTTATGTAAATGAGGATTTTATTTAATATCTGTAACTGGGTAGCTTGTGTGTTTTTCTTTATTTGTCTTCTTTTTTTTTAATCTGAAATACTGGGGTTGAATTTAGGACTTTTGTCCTGAGCTATATCTCCAGTTTCTTATTATTATTATTTTTTAAATTTTATTTCAAGATAAGGATTTTCTGACTGATTAAGTTGCTCAGGGTGAGCCACCCAGAGGCCTGGGATGACAGTTATATACCACCATGACCAGACTGGTGTATATTCCTTCATGAGAATCCTATTCTGGGAGTGAAAGTGAACTTGGTTGGGTGAAATTTTTGCAATATTGTCCAATTTCCTTCAGAGCAGGTATCACAAACTACCCATTGATGTAAAAATCAACAGATTTCATATGAAATTAGTTTTTTATTTTTTTCTAGGAAAATATTATTATAGGCAGTTAAATTAGATAAAAATATTATAGGCAGTCAGATAGGGCTGGGCCCTTGAAGGAACCAGTGCAGAAGGCCAGATACCTTGCAACTGTGGGGAGACAGGCACCTCTGTGGTGGGCCAGGCCTCAAGACAAAAGGTAAAACAAGTGCACCCACACACTTCCTAAGGATAAACATCAGGGACTGATATTCTAAATAGGTCTCTATCACCCTGAGGAAGCCAACAGGAGTCACTAACCCCACCCCTAGAGGAAAAGCCCCGGTTCTGTATTCTTGCTACCTGACTTGCTTCCCCACTTGACCCTGATTTAATCAATTTTACCTGAGCAATTATATTTGTAATCTTATCCGTTGACCATAGTTTTGTCCCACCTCATGTCTACTTTGTGATTTTCCATTTTTCCCCACTTTGGACCCACCTAAATTTGTGATTTTGCTCTATAAAATCCTTAATAAAGGGTCCTTGGCAATTTTCTAGGGACCCCTTCCCTCAGATAGAAGCTTTCTTTCCCCCAGTAAATATATTCTCTAAACCTCCATCGCTCTTAAAATTCATCCTTTAATTTTAGAGAATGAAAACTCTTACCAGATATCTAGCAGGTTGCAGGTTTCTTTCCCCTATATCAATATGAATATCCAACAAATCTCAACCTCTACCATCCTGTAGAGAGAAGTTGTTATAACTAGGTAAAGCCTTCTCAATAAAAAGCTCTGAAAATTTGGAGAGAATCACTGGAAGTCTAGTTTAAAGTGGAGAATCTTGAAGGACAGGAACAGTAAAAACCTATGATGACAGCAACTTCACTGATTTCCTACAAAATAACACAATTAAAACGCACACGCACACATGCACACACAACACACGAGTATATCTGTGTGCTATCCAAGTCACTGTATGAATCTGGTCTCTTTTCAGCATGGCCATCTATTCAAGAAAATACCGTTGAGGTATCTGCAGTCTGAATGAACTCTAGTTTCCTAAAGAACTCACTATGATTTTGAAGTTTTTTAAAAAATTAAAATAATGAAAGTAACTTCTTCCTAGTGTGATAATTTGGTATTTTGATAGTCTGTTGTCATCCTCTACTCACACAACTTTTTAGAAGACAAAAAGTCTGAAAAGTCAAAATCTTTCTTAGGTTTTAGACTTTCCAAAAGTTTCTTAAGTTTGATAAAAATATGAACATGGATGAAAACATCACTGGCAAAATTGGATGCATAGTCTCAGTAATAAAATTTCTAAATTTCCCCTAGAGCTAAAGTGCTGGCTCCAAAAGGAAGTGTTGTGTGAACAGAGTTCAAAACAGTTTGTCTTAGGCTGTAGTAACATGGTTTGACTTATCTCTTTAGAAAACTGTTTACATTGTGAAACTAAACAGGGGTTAATTTCCTTGAAGGAGCCTTCTATAGGAGACACATCATTGAGTTTCACAAGGCACTTTTAACAATAGATCCTGAGATGAAGGGCTACTTAAAAACAGCTACAAGAGCTGGTTCCATGGTACACACCCATAATCCCAGCTGCTTGGGAGGCTGAGACAAGAGGACTGCAAGTTAACTAGCCTGGATGACTTAGCTAGAAGCTATCTTCAAAATTCGAAAACTTTAAAATGCTGCTAGAATATATAGCACAATGAGGAGAGCCTGGGTTCCATTTGTGGTAACAAGATAACAGACCAACCAAGCAAACAAACTAAAACACAATGAGAAGAACTTGGTGTTACTCCAGAGCTACAGTACCCCTTAGGCTTTGCCAATTTGTTTCTCGCATTTATTTTGGGAAGATAACACTGAGGAGGACAGAGGTTGATTGGTTGAAGGCAAAGTTGAGTTGATATTAGAACATGTGCTACATGGTTCTCTTGGTTAAATGATGTTCATCATTTTGTGAATTCATTTAAATCAGTTTTAAAGAGGAATTGCAAATGATGGGGCTGTAACCATTCCTTTTAGAAATATAAAATACTAGGAACATTCTTGGCAAGATCGTTAAATGACTCTTTTTCAGCCATCACCGAATTTACTACTTTAAAGTTTTTAAAATTAATACACTTAATAACATGTTTTCTAAACACCAAGGCAACACATATATCTCTATCTCTATCTATCTATCTATCTATCTATCTATCTATCTATCTATCTACATATACAGAGAGATAGATATAATAGATATAGACATAGAGGTATATGCATATGTATTTTAAATTTCAAATCTATTGGTTTTTTCTGTGGCAGTAAAATAGTGGTCCTATTTTACTAATTTGCATCTAAGGTTACTGCTTTCTTTATGCCATTTATTAAATTTTTTTCAACTCACATTTTCCGTTTCATTTAGTATCACATATGGACACAGTTTAGTGCAAGGGCTTTGGGTTCAATACACAGTACTCTAAGAAGAAGAAAAAGAGGAAGTAGAAGAAGAAGGAGGTGGAGGAAGAGGGGTGGGGAGGAGGGGAAGGAAGAGGAGGAAGGGGATAAAGGGAGAAGAAAAAGAGAAGGAGGAGAAGCAGGAGGAGGAGGGAACGCGGAAGGGGAGGAAGATGTTCTTACAAACAAGGCCCTTACAGCACTTCTGAGTTGTGGAATTAGAAACACCATTAATATAATGAAGATTAAATTCTCCAGCTTGACGCTGGTCTGTTTTTCTAACGCATTTATTTAAAAGAGAAGTCACCCTGATTGTAGTTTCAACCCTCTTTTTATAGCAAGCCTGTGACTGCATCATCCTGGGGGTCCATTTATCTCTTACTGCACTGCCCTGAAATTGTGTTGGTTACAAGTAATCATAAGCTGTCAGCTTTGAAAAGCTAACATTTGTTAACTTCATAGGCATGAAAAAACTATTGATAAGTGAGGTTGTTAAAAAGTCAGATTAAATGTTAATTGATGCAAGGGCACAAAGCAGTAAGGCATTTAAGAGTTTAGATGCAAGTCCTACATTTATCAGCTTTGACAAATTATCCTGAATAGTTTCCATAGATATCTGCTTTTATATTTCTCTCAAAATCATTCTCTGGATAAGCATATCACAATTAAAAAATGATTGAAATAGTGCTAGGTGTTTACATAATCTTATATGAAGCCATAGGCAAGTTTCTGATTCTATTGTGTATATTTACAATGTTCTATTTTTAAGTAGTGTGATGGTTTAAGAAAAGAATAAAGAACAGACTATCCTAGAAATTTGCATAAGGAGAAAAGAACATGCACGCTCTTAGGGAATAAAAGAGAAGATTCTTTCTTAATCATCTCATACATTTAAATTACCCAAATTTGCATAAATGCTGAAGTGTGAATTGTTGCCTTTAAAAAAAATTCAATTCCTTTTAGACCACTGCTAATTATTCTTGGCAAATGTGGTAAAGTTAAAGGCACAGAGATGCACTGATACTCCCGGCTGTCTTCCCCTAGAATCCAGACAGAAGGCTTGGTTAGCTTAGATTCTCTGTTTGACAAGGCAAGGCAGATTCTGTACAATAGGTTGGTTTTCTTGGATCTTTGGCTGCTAGTAGAGTACAAAAAAAAAAAAAAAAAAAATTGGGAAGCAGTCTGTCTGACTCTAGAGGCATTATACTTTATAAAAATAGCCAGCATATTACAGAGCTATTTTTGCCTATCATTTATTTCCTCATTAGATCTAGTATGGAGTTGGTTATCTGGTACGACTTTTGGATTCTGCTTGGTACCTAGTAAATGTGCTAATTTTTTTATTTCTTATACACTATTTATGAAGAAATGACAATTATACTAAAATAAGGAACCCAGGCATTTTGAAGCATATTTAGTGACTATTTTGTATATGGAATTCTGATGCTCTTTGTATGTAGAATTTCCCATGACCACAAAGATAGAAATTTCTATGCACATTTGCTTTTAGGGCAATGTAAATAGAGGATTTTCCTTGACACTGATGTGTATTTACTGAATCTATAACTCATATTTTTTTTCTTAAATGCTTAGTAGATTTTGACCTACTGACCTGTTCTTTGAGCAGTCTTGTTTCTTGGTAGAGTTTTCTTTTTCTCCATTAGAAATTTATTTGCATTCATGATTTTCTCCTAAGTAGAAAGACTTCAGTGAGGCACTGTTTTTGCTGGAAAGAAGTTTGAAAAATATAAAACCATTAGGGAAAAGAAGCTTGTGTTTGAATGTAAGCAATGAGAATTAAGGTGTGTTCAAATGGATGCTATTGAGTGACCACATTATGTTTTACCAAGCAGACTACAAAAAGTAATCTAAATACAATTATTATGGTTTAGGCCTATGTCTCTGTGTGTATGTATATAGGTATATACTTGATAGTTGTTTCATGACTTTAACTTTCTTTTTTTTTTTTTTTTTGCAGTACCAGGGATTGAACTCATGACCTCGCACTTGCCAGGCAGGCGCTTATGCCACTGAGCTAAATTCCCAGCCCATGACTTTAACTTTCAGTAATAAGTACCTAATTTTAATTAGTTAATGCTGTTGGCCTCCATATTTTTCAACATAAGGACAGAATAATATGCCTGCTATTCATACTAGATAATATAATATATATTATATATATTTGGTCTATGTTCCATTTCCTGAGTCAAAATTCCAAAAATCTTTTTTCATGAGTACCAATAGAATGTTTTATTCTAATATTTTGTCTTTGACTCTGGTTCTTGACACAGAATTTGTAAAAACATGATAATTTCCTGACTTATTTGACACAGCTCTTGAAATTGCTTAGGTGACTGGAAAACTTTTTTGTTCCAATGAGGTGACTCTTGATAGGATTAGGGTCATTTTAGGGTAGACATTGGTTGTCAACAGAACTAATCATGAGGTTAGCAGTTGGAACTTTCAGTCCTACACGCTGACTTCTAGTGAAGGGAGAGAGACTGAAAATTGAGCTTATCAGTGGCCACTGAGGTAATCAGTTATGCCTATATAATTAATAAAACTCCAAAACGCAGGGTTTCTAGAGCTTCCAGATCGCTGAATGGTAGAGGTGTTGGAAGGGAGGTTTTCCCTAAGGGGGCCCGGAAGCCTCAGATCTTGCCCTATATATCTCCTCCTGGTTATAAATTTATGTCCTTTAATCCTCTATAATATCTGTCGAGTCTAAGGAAGATTTTCGTGGGTGAGGTCCCCAGGTTAAAGAATGCACGTGTGCAAGACATTAGCAATAACAGCGGGCAGCATGGAGCAGAACAGAGCGCAAGAGTGCAAGCTTGCAAGAGCAACCGGTGACCTCTGTGCGGACTCGGCTGCTGGAGCTGGCTGCAGGTTCAGCCGGCGCTCGCCCTCCCCCAGCCCCAGAGGGCGGAACCCCCAGCCGCAGATGTAGCCCTGCCTGGATTCTTCCATGAGGCTGGAAGGGTTGTTCCTCGGGAACCCTTGACAACATCTCCTGCCAAGGGACTCATAAATGGTTTATGATGAGAGATGAAGGAGACACAAAGACTCTGCACCAGAATTCTGGTGCTAGGAGTCAAGATTTCCTCCTGGGTCACTGGCTGGATCAGAATTTATCACAACATTCAACTGACAAAAAGATCCATTGAAAGGACCAAATGTGAAGAAGAAGAAGAAGAAGAAGAAGAAGAAGAAGAAGAAGAAGAAGAAGAAGAAGAAGAAGAAGAAGAAGAAGAAGAAGAAGAAGAAGAGGAAGAAAAAGAAAATCTTCAAGAGGAAAAATGGTAGCATTGATCTATGAGAAATTAATTCTCAAATATGTGAAACAGAGGGGACCAAACTGAAGCAAAAACTTCTTACAACTGAGTGTGACCTGAGCACGGAGCCCCTTCAGAAGGCAGTGGGGGTTGTTTGCAGAGAGAAGGTTGTTTGTGTGAGGAGAGCTGTAAGGACGAGCAAAACCAGCCCAAGAGAGAAGCCTTAGGAGCTGCAGCTATTTGTAGAGCAGCAGGATCAGAGCTTCCCAAACGCCTTGGAGCTCACATCTTGCCATAGTGTGTGCTGGTTGCAGGATATGGAACTACGGGATGTAATGTTTCCCTTGTTGGATTTTGGGGCTGCTTTGGTCCATTCCTTTCTATACCCTGATTTGGAGCAGGAATGCTCATCCTATGTCACTGTATGTTGAAAATCTTTAACTGTCTTTTCATTTATAAACTGGGCTTTCAGGGAAAAGTTTGCTTTAAATCTCAGAGAAAACTTTGGTCTAGGACTTTAACAACTCTTAGAGATGGACCAAATGCCTGTCGTGTAAAAAGTTGTGCATGGGTCTCTTGGAGACTGGGGGAAGGATGCTATGCCTTGCATCTGGATGTCCTCCCAAAGCCTCATGTGGTCATAGGTGGTACTTTCTGTAAGCGGCTGTGTGACATTGGGGTTAATAGTATGGTGGTGGGACTAAGAGTGCCCCCACCTTAAATGTTAGTGGCTCTACCCTAAAAGCAGGTAGTATGGAAGGGATAAAAGAAGCGGCTGTTGCTTCTCTACTGCTTGCTGCCTTCTATCTACCATGCCACGAAATATTTCTTCTTGGTAATGCCCCTCTGCCAGGCCATCCTGCCTTGGAGCCAGCTGACTGTGGATTGAAAGCTCTATAGACTGTGAGCTGGAATAACTGGTTATTGGGGTTTTGTCTCAGCAACAACGAGAAAAGCAACTGAGACATTATGGTACACAGAAAACAATGGACATTGTGTTGGTAAAAAGATTTTTTAAGATAAATATCAACTTGATTTGTTAACAACTTGGATGCAAATATGTCACCAATTTTAAAGCCATCTTTACTCTTGCCAACCAATTTAAACTAGGTCTCAGTTAAGCCAAGTGAACAATAAAGATTTGGACTAAAAAAAAAAGAGCAACCTGTGTCTTTACTGTATAATTCTTATACAGGTGTTGTCATATATTTGCATTCTTATATCATGCCATAATAGCACATTTACCTGTGCTAAGTTATGGTTATATAACTGTATCTATCCCACTGTGCATCTGCACTAAACAAGCAAGGTCATATCCTAAAGTGTCCTTAGATGCCCCTGAGCTTTGAATATCTTTTATAATAAATGAACAAAAATAAGTCTAATGTCCCTAGTTCTGTGAGCACCCCTAGCAAATTAATTGAACTTCAGAAGGGAGTTGTGATAAACATGAGTGATAGCCTGTAAATCAGAAGCAGAACTCAAACCTGAAGCTTATGATTGGCCATAAAGTAGAGGTGGTTTTGAGTGACCATGTCCTTAATTTGTGGGATCTGATGTCATGTCCAGGTATATAGTGCCAGAAGTGAATTAAATTATGGAACATATTACTGGTGTCCAACAGAGAACTGTTTAGTTGGTTTGGTGGGGAAATATTCACAGCTGTGGTGAGCAGAGATGAAGTATTGTGTGTTGAGTATTATACTGATTGTGAAAGTAGAAGGAAAAATGAGTTTTTTGTTTTGTTTTGTTTTTTAATTTCAAGAATAGCAAGAAGAAATTGTGCCTTTACACCTCCCAAAGGAGATAACCTAAGGTAGCATCTAGCTCCAAGTTCCTGATATCTTTGTGATGCGGTTTTCTGTTTTTAGATTTGGATATGGCTCCATCATATATAGTGGTTTTTAAAACTAAGAAGATACCCCCCCCCCCCCGTTTATGGTTCCACACCTGTCTTGGTTATTTTCTTATGACCGGGTCAAAATACCAGCACTCACAAGTTAAAGCATAAAAGGTTTTCTTTAGCTCACAGTTTGTAGAGGTTTCAGTCCATAGCAAACTGGCTCCAAGGCATGTTGGCGTGGCAGTGGAGAAGCACTCCATAACATGACAGGAAGGAGGTAACAAGCAGTAGCAAACCTCCTGTTCTATTTTACTCAGTCTACCAAGCCTATTGTTTGGTGCCACTCACAGCTGGAGTGGGTCTTCCATTATCCACACTCAGAACTATGGTAAAGCAAGTTAGTATCACACACCCTTAATCCCACTCTCCACACCCTAAATATAGGCACCTCTGAAAAGCCCTGGCTATGAGGGGATTGGGTTTGAGTTAACATCTAGATACAGTAGATGCAGTAACACCTATCCTACACACAATGAAAAAGCAGATAAGAAAACTCCCTTATATGGTCTTATGAACAAATTGGGGTGTTGGGAAAGACATAGTTTTCTCTGGTTAACAATATTAATAACTTCTAGCAGCAGGCATAATGAAGACTCTATCTGGCCTGTAGAAGTTTATTAGAGTTTTCTTCTGGTTTTAGAAAAAAAAATTGCTTATACAAGGTTCTCCATACCTGTAGTTTGATCAGATGTCAAATTTCTCTTATCTGCTATTTTCTATGGCTACCACAGAAGTGGGAACTTGGAGGTGCACAAATCTTACTGTGTACTGATACACTTTTACTTTGCTTATGAAATATGCTAAGGCATGAAGAAAACAAAGGACTTTAAAATTCCAGTTCACATCTTTTGGCAGTGAATTTGCTTGTTTTTCAGGAGCAGGGCTTGAACCGAGGGCCTTTGCACTAAGCTGCATCCCCAGCCTACTTTTTTTAAATTTTTTTAAAATTTTGAGGTAGTATCTCACTAAGTCACTAAGTTTCTCAGGCTGAGCTTGAACTTGTAATTCTCCTACCTCAACCTTTTGAGTGCTTAGATTACAGAACTGTCCCCAAAATCTAGTTTAGCAATGTACTTTTCTCAGACAATTAATGGGCTTCTACTCTTTATTTTGTTTACTGATGTAAAGAAAAAATATTATCAAATTTTTTTTCTAGATGTAATTTCTTTCTTTACATCTTGTTCTTAAAATAGAAACCTCATCAGGCATGGTGGTATATACCTGGAATTCCAGCACTCAGGAATTGTGGCAGGAGGATCACAAATTCAAGTCCAATCTGGAAGACTTAGTCACTTAGTTGGGTCTCAAAATGAAATGAAGAAAGAAAACAAGAAAGCAAGAAAAACAGTGAGAAAGATCTTGGAGACAGTATAAAGACTCTGGGCTCAATCCTCAGTTTAAAAAAAAAAAAATATATATATATATATATATATATATATATATATATATATATATATTGTCTCTGTATTCCTGAGTACACAATCTGTTATTTAGTTCCTATGTTAAACAATTTTGAGACCAAGCAAAAATACTTAGTTGCATGTTCCAGAACATTCTTGCTCTTGAGAAATAATATTGTCAAAAACATTAATACAGTTCTATTCAAACTTTCTCATCAAGGCTTTTATTTTGTGGTTTATAACAATTGAAACTTTGAAAATCTTCAAATGCATTCACTTAGCTGACATGCACAATGAGTTTTAAATATGATGTCACAGTTGTTTATTTATTCTCAGTATTGACTGGAGGATTACCAGCCAGAAAACTAGGATGGTTCCAAAAATTTGCTTAATTTTTATTGCTACCTCTCCTGTGATGAGTGAGGCTTCAAGGGATTTTTAAGGTCTTACTACTTAAGAAACCTTGGGGCTGGGGTTTAGCTCAGCAGCATAAGTGCCTGCTTGGCAAATGTGAGGTCATAAATTCAATCCCTGGGACCGAAAAAACAACAAAACAAAACCAAAAAGCCCACACAAAACAAAACAAACCCCTCATAGTCTCTAGCAAACTTCAAGCAAAAAAGAAGGAACAAACAGGATTCTAAAATGAGAAATGTCAAAGCTCTCAGAGCCCTTAGAACTTCTATGGTCTAAGGTATTTTTACTAGCCTTAATGATAATAAGATTGACTTCGTGTGTGTCAACTTTTTTTTTTTTGGTGATAGATTAAAAATAGGATGATTTATTAATTTAGACTCTCCTTTAATCCCAGACTGTTCAGTAATAAGCAGACATGGCTAAATAATCCAATAGAGTTTTACAGTGCATTTAATCTTGTCATCACCAGGTACAGACAGCCTTTCTTCAACATTTTCTTAGATAAACTTTGCTTAAACTTAAATATGGAGATTTAGTTTTCTGGAAAAGATGTTAAAGAGGGAATTCTCTATGGACTAGTAATTATCGGCTACTCTGAACCACTAGTCCTGCGGTAAAACTTTGAGGGGTTACTATGACACAATCCTTGATTTACACCCAGCAATTTAAGAAATATATGCCATCATCAGTTCATTGGGAGATACCTAGCTAGAGATCCCAAGTAGACATGTCTTGGTATCTCCTAGGAGCAGATAAACAATTGACAAGAAATAGCTTCTAGATATTTGTATCAAGTTGAAATAGCTTCTGCCTATAACCTATAGAACATGATGTAGTTGACTAGAGCTACTAGTTTCCAAACTTTAATCTTCATGGTCTCGTTTATTTTTTCTAGTGATTGTAATAATATATTTTTTACTGGTCTAATTTTTAGGGTTTGCTAGCATATATTTGTTACCCTATTAAGTCTCTATCCTTAATATTGAACTTTGCATTAGTAGAACTCCTTGGATTGTATATAGCATCTAGCTATAATTAGCTTGTAATCTGGGTAAAGAGAAGTAAAAAAAATAATCCTAGTTATATTAGTACTAGTTATTCAACCAATATCTTGGTTGCTTGAGTTCAAATGCTAGTCAACTTTTTAAAATTCAAAGAATACAGCACACCAGACAGTCAAAAATCTGAATCATTTTTATATAACTTCTAGTATGGGGGATTCTAGAGTTTGTGAAAAACATCTCAGGACTAAGGAGAACTTATTTTTTGTAATAGTTGGACTTTATGACAAAATTGTCACAAACATAGAGTATGACTTGAAAAATATGATATAGGAGTGAAAGCCATCTGTTAGGACTGAATCTTGTCCTCACCTTCCTAGTTCATATGTGGAAATCCTGACTCTTAATATGGTGATGTTTGTAAATGAGACCTTTGGACTATGTATAATTAGGTTTAGATGGAGTGCTGAGAACTTACAAGGGGTTACCTCTTCCTCTTTCTCATGTGAGAACACAATTGTCTGTGAGAAAGGAAGCGAGGTCTCTCTGAGACCCAACAGCCTGATGTTGCATTTCTAGCCTCCAAAGCTTTGAGAAAATAAATTTCTGTTGTATAAGCCACCCAGTGCATAGCATTTTGTGAAGGCAGCCCATGACACCACTTCATTTTAACAAATTTGTAAGAAGGCTTTATTCTTAGGTTTCACCACATGCTTTTTAAATTTTTTGTTTTCTAAAGCATTAACTGACAATCTCTAAATCACCATATGACTCTAATCTGCTACTACTGAGTGGTACTAAAAGATAGCAAATAAATAACTTCAAGGGTATTTTCTTTTAAGAGAAAAGATTGGTCGACTCCTAATAAATGGTATTGAATTTGTGCACAAAGAGTTTTCTGGCTACCATTTGTACATTTTACAGTGTTTTATTAACTCAGTAACTGATACTTATTTATTTTTAGGATATTACCTGTATCACCTTGAGATGCATTTTGATACATTTTCCCCCTTTCAAAATATGAAGTAAAAGAAAAAGAAATCTTTAGCTAAATCTAGTTCAAAAAGAACAAGACCTATATTCGAAATTCAAAAATTTAACTACTAAGAGAATTTGAGACTTCTTTCTCCAGTTCCCAAGTTTTCTGACTTCCTGCTTTACAATGTTTCTGCAAAGCAGCAGCTTTACAGGAACATTACAGTTCACATTTTGACAGATAACTTCATAGTGCCACTAGGAACACAAATCCATTGCCTGAGAAAGTCATGAATCCAGTTGGTGGGGATTCAAAGCAGAGCGTCCTAGATATAATGTTCACTCTAACCCCGTGACTTTTCTGGAGTCTTTATATTTTTAAGCATCTGGCAAACAAATAGATAAATGATGTACTACAGTTTCTTCACATTAGATTTGGATCTGTTTTGGGTTTAACTTGGGCACATTTTACTCTAGGTTTACTCTAGGGCTGATCATAATGGTTAACAGATTGCTGCTATGTATTACTATCAAACAAACTCTTAAATGCTGCTAAGTGACTGCTTTCCTTTCTTATAGACCTAGCAAGGAACATGACCATGACTTATCAAACAGCAATCATTTATCATGACCCTAGATGACACATGATTTAGCCTCTAAAATGGGCTGGAGAATGAATGGAAGTGAGAGATTATAACTGAAACTAACAGTTTTTTGGATCTATGTCACACCTTTATTGGACAAACTTTTCTTTACCTGTGAACATAATTTGTTTCCTGTGAATTAATTAGCCAGCGATGAGACCAAGCGCGGGTTAGCTGGTCTATAAGGCTTTGTGGCTACTCCCTTGCTCGTTAAGAACAGTGGCTTGGTTATTAAAGCTTCTTCCAGGCCTTTATCTCACTGAGCCTACACATTCATTTGCTTTTTCTGAACCAGATCCTTGCTTTGTTATACCTGTCTTAAAATCAGCCCAGGCTCTGAAACTTTCCTGTGATTCTCTAATTTCAGAGCCTGAAAATCCACCAATTTAATGAATGCATAATTGCTTGATCATTATGTTTTCTCGGTTGTACATGTGATCTCAGTACATCTGGCCTCCTCTTAATTTGATGGGACTCTGTTTAGGTCCTTTGGAACTCACAGAATCTTGCACAGTAAGAAAATAATCTTGACCTGATTTGCTCAAGGCTAAGGTACTTTGCTCAACTGAGAAATCATAATGAGTGATTATTCTTAAAAATCATCTGTAGTCTTTTTTTTTTTTTTTTTTTTTGGTACTGGGGATCAAACTTATGACCTCATGACTTCGTATTTGCTAGGCAGGCACTTATACCCCTGAGCTAAATTCCTTGTGACCTATAGATTTTTATCCTTTTACTTGAGACCTAAAAGTTGTTGAGTTATCTAATTCTCTAAATCTTCAAGGCTTTACATTGCTGGGTTGTCTATATCCTCTACCAATTTTCCTTCAAACTACCTAATTCTTTCCTTAACACTTTTCTTTGATACTTTGCAAAAGCCAGAATGGAGAAAGTAATCTACACTCTAACTTTTCCAACCATTTTTTTCTCTGGAGCTATAAACTCAGTTGGGCATGTTATTTGCACCCCAGATTATCTCAGGTGACACCTCTGCTAACTACTCTGCCACTGTGTAACATAAATTTCTATCCATTAAGCCTGCAATGTCACTTTTTTTTTTTTTTTTTGCTGTCTATGGCCTGACCACTAGCAAATACTATTTCAGATGCCAGTTTCTGAATCAATTTGAGTAATGGCAATGGTTAAAGTAAGGATTACAAAACAACAGTGGATAAACAACACACACTTAGAGAATGCTTATATAATAGGTATTGCTGGGTAAGGAGTAATTTTTCCTTTAAAGTATATACATCTTGTATTTCCACCATCTGCAATTCCTGCCTTTCAAGAATGATGTGATAGTGTGAATCAAATTGAGGGATACTGAAGCAGAGCAGAGAGGATGAGTATAGGAAGTTCCATGAGTGGACCATGTCTTAGTGACTTTCTTATCTCAGAAAGATGATGCCCCAAGGTCCCTGCCCAAAAGAGGAAAGGTTCATTTTCACTCCATGCATAATCAGGTAACTCCAAGGCAGAAGTCTCAGGGTGGAGAAAATAGGGTGGAGGAGAAATCCTTGTTCTTTGGCAGCCAGGAAGCAGAAAGGGAAGAGAGGAACTGGGTAAGGAAGATAATATCGTTCAAGTCAGACCTACAGTGCCCCATCCCTTCTGACCAGGCCTCACTCCTAACAGTTCATTCAGCTGCATTCCTAATAGGGCTCCTGGGATCCAATCACTGTTTTTCCTAACACAGGAGAATACTGGGGCCATTTTAGATCTAAATCATACCACTCCACTTCCATTCACATTTGACATTTGACTGGCTGCATACAACTTAATAGCACAACCAAATCTGATGACAAGGAAGCCCAGGAAATATAGGACAACTATAAACATAAGGGGGAAAATAAATGAGTTTAGTGAAAACTAGTCAGTTTTCACTGCAGCGGTGTCTATTTAAGCACACAGACTGCAGATGTGCAAACAAAAGTCCTGAGGCAGTATGGGTTCGTAGGTAATATGTCTGTGATAGTGTCAGAAATAAAGAAGAGTTGGGCCTTTGTGTGACTAGGAAAATGGTTGATGAAAGGCATCAGTTATAAAATGGATGCTAGGAAAGTGATCAATTATGATACATCTGAGTAGAATATATAGAGCCGATATATACAAAGTTGTGGATAAATGAATCCCATTGGTAAAGAACATTAGAAGTAAAAGTTTAGGGGCAAAAATGACTATGATCTTTTGGAGGGGCAGTGTAGGGGTTTGCTATGATAGATTTCTTTTAGAAATGTAGAAAAATTACAGGTGACTGGGGGAGGTAAAATGGAATATAGATTTTTTTGAATATAGATATTTTAATGAGATGCTAAAACATCTCATTGAATACTATTAGTATTCTTTACTATTAGTAAATAGTATACTACTAAATAGTATATAGTATCTAGTAAATAGTATCTAGTAAATAGTATCTAGTAAATAGTATACTAAAGTGTACTATTAGTATACTTCATTTTTAGTGATAGTAATTATAAAGAAAAACAATTTTCATACATGCATATAAAGTACTTTGATTATATTCATCCCATTACCCTTTTCTTTTACTTTTCATCCACTTCCCATCTCCTCTGATCATCCTCCTTATCTCTAGTAGTCTTCCTTCTATTTTCATATTTTTAAAAATTTTCATATATAAGAAAACATGCAGTATTTGTTTTACTGAATTTGACTTATTTTTCTTAGCATGATTATCTTTAGTTTCAATCCATTTCATGTAAATGACATGGTTTTGTGCTTCTTTATGATTTATTTAGGATTTCATCATAATAAAATACAAGTACAAAACATAATAGAGTTTTTGTATCTGAAACATCTTTGAGCAAGTAGAGTGAGCAGTTAGGCAGAAGGGGAAAGACAAAAATACTTCCATCCAGTCCTTCCCCATTCTGGGGATTTTTTTTTTTTCTATAGGGTGATCTAGAATATCCTTTGAAGGAAAAAATCAAAACTTCTCAATTTAGCCTTTTATAAAGTTACTTACAACTTGTATTCTTACGAAACTCACTCTGTAAAAACGGTAGTCTCCTCCATGGTTGCACAGAGTACTGAATCAAGCCCTTCGCTGATTGAATTAAAATTGAAATGTACATTATATGTAATCATCACTTTTCATTCTTCATGTCTTATGTAGATACAATGCTAAGAGAAGTACTTTATGAGTTTGGAAACATATCTGATTCCTTGTTTTGTCTCATATTAATACATTAGTGATAAATGGGATGATCATAAAATTTATCAACCAGATTAATTTGGAGAGTGAAAGTGGGACTATTAATAGTTACTCTGGGCTGGCGTTGGCTCTGGGGAGTTTGGGACATCACTCCTGGTACTGGGGTGCCCGTCCAGCCCCCTAGGACACTGGATTAGCCTGGAGAGGTTTCGTGGGCTAGAGTGGACCATACTCAGTGACCTTTATTCAAACAGGGAAACAAGCCAGCTCCGAGAGGAGAGATAGGCCCGTGCGGCTGCAAGGGAGTTCCAGCTCATGCTGAGGCAAGGGCAAGGAAAGTTCCAAATTGATGGTTGGCTCTGGGAAGTTTGGGACATCGCTCCTGGTGCTTGGGTGTCCACCCAGCCCCCTAGGACACTGGACTAGCCTTGAAAGGCTTCATGGGCTTGAGTGAACCACGCCCAGTGACCTTCATTCAACCAGGGAAGCCAAGACCCATGAGTCCCAGGAGCTGAGGGCACAGGAGGTGATTCCCAACATGTTCAGGTAAAGTTTTGAAACATTGCTTGAAACACAGAAATATAGGAAAATGACAAAACGAGAGAGCAAAATGCAATCTCAAACCTCCAGCCCATCCCAAGAAAGCCTGGGAGCCACATACATAGAAGAAAATACTAGTTATAAACCTGAAATACCTGAAATGATATCAACTGAAATAAAGAAGCAAGTATGGGAAGCTATAAAGGAACTCAAATTAGAAATTATCTCCCAGGTAAAAGAAGAAATGATAAAAGTAGTGAAAGAAATAGTGAATGCATCTAAAGAAGACACAGCTAAAATATTAGAGGAACAAAGCAAACATATAGAATTCTTGAATGAACAGTATAAGAAACAAACAGAATACATAAAGCATATTCAAAAATATATACAGGAAATCAAAAATTCTATTGTAAGTTGCCAAAACTGCCTCAACAAAAGTGAAGATAGAATTTCAGATTGTAGCTAGTGAACAGGAAAGGAAAGTCTTTTAAAAATAACAAGGAATCAGGAAATAACAATTCAACAGTTGCAAGATGATACAAAGAAAAACAACATAAGAGTAATAGGAATAAATGACAAAGGAGGGGACAACACAAATGATATCAAGAGGCTATTTACAGAAGTAATAGCAAAAATTTCCAAACACAAGAATGGAAACTGACATTCAGATTAGTGAAGTATACAGAATTTCAAACATCCATAACCAAAATAAAAAGACACCTAGACATATATAATAATCACCATCCCAGAAATCCAAAGTAATAATGGAGTATTAAAAGCTGTTAGAGAGAAAAGACAGATCACCTATAAAGGAAAACCTATCAGAATCACAGCAGACTTCTTAACACAAACAATGATGTCAAGAAGAGCATGGAGTGAAATATTTCAGATCCTAAAGGAAAACAACTTCCAACCCAGACTGGTGTACCCTGAAAAATTGTCCTTCAAAATGGATGGAGAAATAAGATACTTCCATGACAAGGAACAGCTGAAGAACTTCATGATCACCAAACCAACCCTGCAAAGAATACTCAAAGACATTCTAGACAGACATAGGAAAAAACTAAAAACCAAGACAGACAATTAAACAGAATGAAAAGGTAAAGGTAGAACAGCAGAAAGATAACATGTCAAAAAAACCCCCCAATATATAACAGTTATAACCATTAATGTAAAAGGCCTCAATTCACCAATTAAAAGAAACAGACTGGCAGAATGGATCAGGAAACAACCTCCAACCATATGCTGTCTACAAGAAACCCATCTAACCCAAAAGGAAGCTCATAGACTGAAAGTCCAAGGATGGAAAACAATACTCCATGCAACAGGAACTCAAAAAAATCAGGGGTAGCTACTCTGTTTTCAGACAATGTGAACTTCAAACCAAGAAAGGTCCAAAGACATAAAGAAGGTCACTACATACTAGTTAGGGGAGAACTTCAAGAGGAAGAGATAACAGTTTGAAATATATATGCACCAAATTCCAGAGCACCCAGCTATACAAAACAAGTATTAACAGAAATGAAAAATGAAATAAGCAATAACACAATTATAACAGGAGACCTTAACACACCATTGACACAAAGGGACAGATCAACTAGACAGAAAATCAGCAAAAAATATCAGAACTGAATCACACCTGTGAGCAAATGGACTTGTTAGATGTATACAGAGTGTTCCACCCAGCAACATCAGAATATACATTCTTCTCAACAGTACATGGGACAGTCTCTAAAATAGACCATATATTAGCCCACAGAACATATTTAAGTAAATGCAAAAGAATTCCCATGCATGTTATCAGATCATAATGCCATGAAACTGGAAATTAATTATAAAAAAACTGCAAAAACCCCACAAACACATGGAAATTGAATAATACAACCTTGAGCATTCTATGGGTCACAGAGGAAATTAAAGAAGAAATTAAAGAATATCTGCAAGCAAACAAAAATATAAATACAACTTACCAGAATCTGTGGGATGCAATGAAAGCAGTATTTAGAGGAAAATTTATTGCACTGAGATCCCACATTAGGAAAACAGAAGAAACACAAATAAACAACCTGATACTATACCTCAAACATCTAGAAAAAGAGAAAACCAAGTCTGAAGCCAATAGAAGGGAGGAAATTAGAAGGATCAGAGCAGAAATTAATGCAATAGAGACTAAGAAAACAATACAAAGAATCAATGAATCAAAGAGTTGGCTCTTTGAAAGAATAAATAAAATTGATAAGCCCCTAGCTAACTTAATTAAAAAAAGGAAAGAAAAGACTCAAATTCACACAACACAGAATGAAAAAGGTGAAATCACTACAGACTCTGTGGAAAAACAGAAGATCATCAACACCGATTTAAAAAACCTCTACTCTCATAGGTTCGATAACACAGAAGAAATGGACAGATTCCTAGAAACATGTGAACCACCAAAGCTGGATGAAGATGTAAAACTGCTGAATAACCCAATTTCTATAAATGAAATTGAAAATGTAATTAAGTCCTTCCCAACAAAGAAGAGCCCAGGCCCAGACAGATTCATTGTGGAATTTTATAAGAAAACAAAGAAGACTAAATGCCAATACTCCTCAAAGTGTTCAATGAAATCTAAAGGGAAGCAATTCTCCCTAAGTCATTCCTGGAAGCAAATATTACTCTAGTAACAAAACCTGAGAAAGAGCCAACTAAAAAAGAGAACTACAGGCCAATCTCCCTAATGAACATAGATGCAAAAATTCTCAATAAAATACTGGCAAACAGGATGCAGCAAATCATCCAGTAGATTATAGACCATGACAAAGTGGAATTCATTGTAGGCATGCAGGGATGGTTCAACATACATAAATCAATAAATGTAATCCACCGTATCAATAGAGCCAAAAGTAATAATCACATGATCATTTCTATAGATGCAGAAAAAGCTTTTGATAAGATCCAACACTCATTCATGATAAGAACATTACAGAGAATTGGAATAGATGGTCTCTACCTCAATATGATAAAGGCCATCTATGACAAACCAACAGCCAGCATCATAACAAATTGCCAAAAACTGAAAGCCTTTACCTTAAAATCAGGCACAAGACAAGGATATCCCTTATCACTGCTCCTATTCAACACAGTACTGGAAATACTAGCCAGAGCAATTAGACAAGAGAGAGAAATAAAAGGAGTAAAGATAGGAAAAGAGGCAGTTAAACTGTCATTATTTGCAGACGACATGATACTCTACATAGAAGACCCCTAAAACTTTATTAAAAGATTCCTAGATATAATAAATAAATTCAGCAGTGTAGCTGTATACAAAGTCAATACTCAAAAATCAATAGCATTCCTATACACTAACAACAAAATCACTGAGAGAGAAATAAAAGAAGCCACACCCTTCACACTAGCATCCAAAAAAAATGAAATACTTAGGAATTAATCTAATGAAAGAAGTAAAAGAGCTTTAAAGGGAAAATTATAATACACTGAAAAAGAAATCGAAGAGGACCTCAGAAAATGGAAAGACATACCTTATTCATGGATAGGAAGAATAAATATTGTGAAAATGGCCATTCTCCAAAATTGTTATACAGATTCAATGCAAACCCAGTGAAAATACCACTAACATACCTCACAGATCTAAAGAAATCACTCCTAAAATTCATCTGGAACCAGAAGAGACCTAGAATAGCAAAGACAATTCTAAGTAGCAAAGCCAAGGCAGTAGACATCAAAATCCCTGACTTGAAGTTATACTACAAAGCTACCATAATAAAATCAACATGGTACTGGAATAAAAACAGACCTGAAGATCAATGGAATAGATGAGAAGATACAACTATGAACACACTCAACCACCTTATCTTTGATAAAGGGTCCAAACATGTTCACTGGAAGAATGACAGTCTCTTTAATAAATGGTGCTGGAAAAACTGGCTTTCCATATGCCGAAAACTAAAACTAGACCCATGCCTGTCACCATGTACTAAACTAAAATCTAAATGGATCAAAGATCTAAATATTAAAACAGAAACACTAAATCTTTTGGAAGACAAAGTAGGTAAAAATCTTAAAGACATAGGGGTAGGTAGAGAATTCATGAACAAGAGCCAAACTGCATGGGAAATACTTCCCAGAATCAATAACTGGGATCATATCTTATTAAAGAGTTTCTGTGTGTTGAAAGAAATCTCCAGTAGAGTGAAAAGAAAACACACAAACTGGGAAAAAAATTTTAGCAAACTGTCCCTCAGACAAAGGACTTCTGTCTAGAACTTATAAAGAATTTAAAAAAAAGTCAGACCCTGGAAATTCAAAGACCCAATCCAAAAATGGGCATCTGAGATGAACACACAGTTCTCAGATGAAGAAATACAAATGGCAAATAAATACATGAAAAAATGTTCATCATCATTGGTCATTAGAGAAATGCAAATTAAAACCCATACTGAGATTCCATCTCACTCTGGAAAGAATGGCCAGGATCAACAAAACTACCAACAACAAATGCTGGAGAGGCTGTGGGGGAAAAGGAACTCTTTTGCACTGTTGTTGGCAATGTAGACTGGTGCAACCACTGTGGAAGTCAGTCTGGAGATTCCTCAAAAAGCTGGGATTGGAAGTCCCATTTGACCCAGATATTCCACTCCTAGGCATATTCCCAGAAGAACCGAAAACATACCATAGTGATACGTGTGCACCCACATGTTTATAGTGGTACAATATGTAATAGCCAGATCTTGGAAACTAAGTGCCTATCAACTGAGGAATGGATAAAAAAAATTGTGATACTTTCATACACTAGAGTACTACTCAGCTATAAAGAATAATCAAATTGAGACATTGATAAATAAATGGATGCAACTTGAGACCATACTTATAAGCAAAATAAATCAAACTCACATGTATAAATACCACATAGTCTCCCTAGTATAAGAAAAGCTAAGAGTACATAAGATTCTATGGTAATCATGGATACCCATTATATTGCTTTGAAGACCTGTAATGTTTTCATTCATTGGTTGGAATGGTTTTATTCTGTTTTATTTGACCTTATTATGTGTGATGGTATGAACAGCTACTTTGAAGAAAACAAGACATTATGGCAGCCATTGCTGGTTTAATATCATCTTGCTTTGAAATCCTACCATGCTTTTGTTCTTCTATTACCATTGGTTCTATCATGTTGTGTCTTACTGGATTTTAATATGGGTAATAATATAAACAAGTTTTTTATGGAAAATGAGATAGAGTAGCCATTGTTCCTTTTATGTTATTTGGTTCAGAATGCCTTGTAATAGTTTCATTCTCTTGAATGCTTTTATTCTATTTTGTTATTTTTGATATTACTGTTTGTGAAGCTATGCTCAACTATTTCAAAGAAAGAGATATTATGGTCGCTACTGTTGATATCCAATTGTCTTGTTGTGAAGTGCTGTTTTGCTTGTATTGTTCTATTCTGACCTGTGTTGTTCTGTCCTCTTTTGTTTTATTCTCTGTAAAATAAAAGTAAAAAAAAATGGTTACTCTGAGATTGTAGATATGAACTATAATACATATCTAAGTATTAATAAGTAAGTACTAATAGGTCTAAATGGTAACCTGAGATTAAAGAAGGTGAAAAACCAAACCAAATGAAAGATATTGACCAACATTTTCTATGTGGCGAGTCCTGTATATTGTCCTGTATATGTATTGTCTTATTGAATCCCCATTCTCACATGCATTTTTATTGTAACTTTTTTCTAGATGAAGAACAAAATAGGTTATAAAAACAAGGTAGAGCATACAAGATTCTATATCTTATGTGTGGCAAAGATTGATTTAAAGTTTTATGTATTAAATTCTAAAAAATAATGCAACAGGCAGTTTTATAGTAAAAAGTTCATAGTTGTATTATATTTCTAATTTCACAATGATAATTTTTAACAGTTTACTTATAGTCTGTTTTTAATGCATTCAAATAAATTAATTGTCATTGAAATAATCACATGGTAACAAAAGAAGAATTTATACAATTGAGAAAAAAGTAAAATGAAAACCAAAGGTATCATTTCTAATCTCATTGCATATTTCTAATTTTGTATCCCAGGAATAATAATTTTTAAGGCCTTTCACTTATGTTTCTCCTAGAGGCTATTTAAAAAAATTTAAATAATATTCTCAGTCCCTGGTTTATGATCAGTTTTATGTTAGTGATCATCACTGAAAAGGCAGTGCATGATTCTTCACTTGTTGAGATTTTATATCTTTGAATTAAATTTCTACTTTTCTTTATATAAATTATGTCTTTAAATTATTAAACATATTCCTAAATGTTTTATTATTTTCTGATGATGTAAAGAATAGAACATTTTTTACATTTATACATCTACATGTTAATGCGGTGGAAGCAGAAATGTGATTATTTATATGCCTTTGACTTGAACCATCTCATCAAGTTCCTTGATTAATTTTGTAATGTTATTTTTCTTACTATAACTTTTGTGATTTTCTAAATTCACAGTTTTCTGCAAAACATTCTATTTTCTCCTAACATTGATATTGATTGTTTGGTTTTCTTTTTAATTGTGCTTGATAGAATTTCAAAGGCAATACTCAATAATGATATCAATAGAGCACATTTTTGCTTGTAGTTATAATGAAACTTAGCATGGTTTATTGTTGTAGCTGGATAAATCACCAGATAGTTTATTTCTATTAGTGTTTGGCATACATATGATTATTAATTAAATAAAATTCTATTTTACTACCTGTTAAAAATCACCTTTTTCCTTTTTTAAAGTGGAAAGCAATAAATTACACTGATAAATGTTTTCTGTTTGAACGATCCACAACTTTTTGGAGAAAATTATGATTTGTTTCTGTGTCTGGAGCTCTGTGGAGTTGATAACTCATTTTTGTCTCTTAAGATCTGGGTTCCATCTTTCTGCTTTTTCTACTTCAACAATCAGCACTCCTCTAGCTTAATTTTTCTTTCTTTCAGTACTGGAATTGAACTCAATCCCTCCACCCTTTTTTCTTAATTTTTAAAAAATTTGAGATAAGAGCTTATCAAGTTGTCCATGCGGCTTTGTGTTCCTCATACCTCAACCTCCCACAGTGCTAGAATTACAAGTGTGCAGCGCTATACCCGGCTTCCCCCTTCCTGTTAACTTACAATATTTTCAAGGTTTGCTTCTGGATTCTTGTATCCTAGTACTGTGATTAATTCATCTCTTTAAACCTCTTTTAAAAAATCATTCTGCAAGTCTTTGACATGCTAAAATCAATTCTTATGAAAATAAGTGTAAAAAGACCTTATCTCAAACATAAAAAGCATTTATGACAGACCCGCTGCCAACATCATACTAACTGCAGAAAGTCCGAAAGCATTTCTTCTAAAATCAGGAGCAAGACAAGTGTGTCTATTCTCACCACTCCACTTCAGTATGTCACTCAGTATTTTAGACAAAGCAATTGGGCAAAAGAAAGAAATTAAAAAGTATATGAATAAGAAAAGAAGAAGTAAAAATATCCTTATTTGCAGGTGATATGCTCCTCTATGTAGAAGACCCCACCGGAAAAAAAAAAAAAAAAAAAAAAACTTTCACCAGAAAACACTTATGTCTAAGAAAATCAGCAAATTGGCACGATAGAAAAAAACCCAATGTACTATAATGTATAGCATTCCTGTATACCAATGATGATTCCACCAAGAAAGAAATCAGGAAAAGAATCTCCTTTTCAGCAGCTTAAAAAATTAAGTATCTAGGGATTAATCTCACAAGACTGTGAAAGATCTCTATATGAAAACTGTATAACTCTAAAGAGATTGAAGAGACTGAAGAAAACCTTAGAAAATGGAAAAACACCCCCTTTTCCCAGATAGGCCAAACCAATATTGTGAAAATGGCAGCATTATTTAAAAAATAATATATTGATTTAGTTCAATTCAAATCAAAATACTAACAGCATTCCTTGAAGAACTAGAAAAAAACAATCCTAATATTCATATGTAACCAGAAGAGACTGACAGAAGCCGAAACAGACCGAGTAAAAAGAGCAAAGCAGGAGACATTATCACCCCTAATTCCAAGTTCTACTATGAAGTTACGGTGCTAGTAAATGCATGGTACCAGCACACACATAGACACGTTGACCAGTGGAATAGAGATGCTGACCTACAATTAACTCTGTGAACCTTCAACCATCTGAGTTTTGATGAAGAGGCCAAAAACATATACTGAAGTACCAATAGCTTCTTTATCAAGTAGTTCTGGGAAAACTAATTATGTACCTCTAGAAGAATGAAACTAGACTCACATATCTCACTTTCTACTAAAATAAAATCCAAATTAATCAAAGACCTACATATAAAAGCAGAAAATCTGAAAGTACTGGAAGATAGAATAGGTAAAACTCCTGCAGACATAGGCACAGGCAAGGATTTTCTGAACAGAACCCTAACTGCACAAGAAATAATATCAATAATCAGCAAGTGAGATTATAGCAAATTTAAAAACTTCCGCAAAGAAAAAGAAACATTTACAGAGTGAAAAGACAATCTGCAGAATAGCTTTTGCCATCTACGCTCTGGGAAGAAGACTGATATTTAGGGTATATAAAAATTAGATCCCTCAAAATATAAGACTCAATCAAAATATGGGCAACTGAAAGGAATAAAAACTTCTCAAAAAAGGAGGTAGAAATGGGCATTATAGACATTAAAAAATGTTCAGTATCTTTTGACATTAGAGAGATACAAATCAGAGCAGCACTAAGATTCTATCTTACTTCAGTAAGAATGCTTATCACCAAGCACTCAGAGGAAACAGATGCTGGCAGGGTTGTGGCTGCCGGGAGAAACACTTCTAAGTGTAAACTAATGAAGTCACTGAGGAAATCAGTATGGAGATTCATCAAAAACTGAAAAAAGAAATTCCACTTACATATATACCTCTACTGAGTATCATCTTGAAAGAGTAGAAGTCATCATATTATACTGATATATGCATTCCTCTGTTTTTAGTATCACAAATCACAATAGTAAAATTGTGCCAATATGCCTCTCCACAGAAGAATGAATAAAGAATATGCATATATATATGTATATACATATATACATAAAACGTAGTGCTATGCATCCATAAATAAGGATAAATTTGAACCACTTGAAGGAAAATTGATGGCTTATGAAACTATAATGCTAAATAAATCAGACAGAGGAGGTGGAATATTGCATGGTTTCTCTTATATGCAAAATCCAAAATATAAATCAAAGAGCAAAATGAAAGACAGTAAAAAAGAGCAAAGTAGACTTCGTGGAGATGGGAAGGAGATCTTGGGAAGGGAGGGAAGGGTAGGAAGGGGTGGAACAGGAAATAAACTGATCAAGATGTGGTATGTATGTGTACCATTGACCCAAGGTGAATGCAGTTATTATGACACAGACATGCAGTAATGATAAAAATTAAAAACTTTTCTTCTTTATTAGTGCATATTAATTAACATTATTTTTATAAAAGAATTAATTCTTTTTTTCTTTTTTAAGAGCAGAATATATTTATTGAGAGAAAGAAAGGTTCTGAGAGAGAGACAGACAGACAGACAGACAGAAGAGGTCCCAAGGGGATTGCTGCAAGCGACTTAACTCTTATTAGGCTTAGGATATATAATGTAAGGGAAATAAGTGCATGTGCTTCTCCTGCCATCTGAAATCAGGATTACAGAATTAAGTTTAGCTCTGAGTTTTTTTTTTTAGTCTGAAATACACTCTAACCCTGTACACTATGCCATGTCTCTATCATTATGAATAGAGCTCTTGCCATAGTAAGGACAAATATATGGCAATGCAAATCGAAAACCAAGGTGTGAATACTGTAGAAAATCAACAGTGTTTAAAAGGAATAAGCAGAGAACTTTAGAAACCAGTAGCAGAAACAGTCTGGAAGTGACCATCATCACTATGCCAGTGATTAGTATTGAGAGCCCAGAAATTGTAACTAAGAATCAGTCTTATACTCTTGTTGACAAACAGAAAATTATTTGTATAAAAACAGAATGAATGTGCTAATGCTGACATCTGAGAATGCATTTCTGTAAGGGTGTCATATAAATAGGAGAAAAAAATCCAGTGACACTGCTAAGTACAGGTGCAATGGAAAACTGAAAAGAAAAATGTTTTACCCAGATAATCTATGTGAGGGTAAATTAAAATTTTTCAAATTGAGTTTTTTTCATTTAACTTCTGCACCCCTATAAAGAGGATTGTGGAGCTTGATTGAGCCCCTGATGGCATGTGACAATAAGTTCTGACTAGCTGCTCGTAGTGTGATCAGTGCACACACACACCTTATTACAAAACTTTTAATAATGTTAACTATGATGTTTATTAAAAAGTGAGGACAATTAATGACTAAAATTTAATTAGAAGAAAAGTGGGTAGATTTAAATGTAAGTGAGCATTAGAATTTTATTTTTTTATTTTTAGTTTTTGGTATTGGGGATCGAACTCATGATTGTGCACTTACAAGGCAGGCTCTTAGGCTGCTGAGCTAAATCCCCAGCCAGAATTTCAGTAAATGTTTCAGGGTCAAATTAATGTGTTAAGTATTTAGAACATATATGAATACATACTAACAAAAATGAAAAGCTTTGTTCTTGTTCTCTGTCTCTAGGTGCGCTTTTCATCTTAGATTAATTTTGGTTAATATTTTGTTTACATATTAACATTCAAGCATTGTTTACTTGTATGTGAGCTCTTCCCACTATGGATTATTATTGCTCCCTAGAACTGTATCTTTAGCCTTTTGTCGTGGGATCCTATCTTGTAAAGATCTTGCTCACACTGGTTTATAACTTTAATAGTTTGTCTTTACCTGACCTCCTCCACTGTGGGTTAATCGTATAAGTCTTTTCATTTCACACATGCTTGGAGTTATCTGCACTTCATAAAATTGTATCTTATTTCTTTGTTATGTGTATCTTGACCTTTGATATAAGATAATATTGTATAAAAGCCCAGAAGTTTAATTTAATTTTATTTAAGATACTAGTTTGTTGTACCTTTGTATTGACAAAATGCTACAAACTGGACAGTTTCAGCTTCATTAACATCTCCCCCAACTCAACACATGCACACAATTCTGGAAGCCAAGAAATTGGAGATTAAGATATCAGTAGCATTGGTTTGTCCTGAGACCTTCATCTTCGGCTTGTAGATGACCACATTTTCCTTGAGTCTTACATGGTCTTCTCTCTGGGTAACTCTTGATACTTTCTAACAAGGACTCTTATATTAGAAGTTTAGAGCCCATCCTAATAATCTCAGCTTAACTTAATTTCTTATGTAAAGGCCTTATCTACACATATAATCACAGTCTGAGGTATTAGGGATTGCACATCAGCATGTGAACTTTGGGGGCACAATTCAACACATAGAATTTTACTGATGTTTACTATCAAATTGTTAATTTCATGGAATTGAAATGTAAATAGAAATACAAATTTGAATGAACATAAAATAGAAACTTTTTTTATTATGTGAAGGAAGAAAAAACAACACACGTCAAGTGTACAATTTTATCAACATGCCAAATGTCTTCACGTTTTCAGATTTAAAAAACTATGATTGTAAGGGAAAACAAGTCACTTGATTTTTGTCATAACCTTTTAAAAATATTACAAACCCTTGAAAGTTAGACACAAATACATTCTTTCAGAGAATAAGATCTTTCTAGCTCTTTTTGTTTTTGAAATTCTATAATTTCATTATTTCTCTGTGAAATTCTTTCCCTCCATAGCCTCTCTCATAAAATGGCAAGACTGTATCTCTATTTCTAGTATTTATGAATGTAAATATGACAGTTATATTTGAAAAAGATGATTAGAACAATTGGAAATTTTGTAATTTTAAATAAAGCATAACAATCATTTATCATCAATTAGTAGGAGATATTTAACAACACTTTAGTTTATATGGCCAAATAAATGCACTTATTTATAACCATTTGTTAAATGTTTCCATTTACTGAACATTATGTAACATGATGTGTCAGGATAGCTAAAATTTAATGGTAAAAAAACAAGAAAGTGTCTAAAGTACGTTTAATACTAATTTGACCGCCCTGCCGCTGGGAACTGAGCTGAAGCCTGCATCAGGCATAGGCTGCCCAGAACCTCCACTGTGGGTGTGCCCTGCCACCTGAAACTCAGTGCAAGCCCGCCTCAGGGGTAGGCTACCCTGAACCTCCCCTGTGGGCCTACCTTGCCACCTGGAACATCAAGGAGGCCCGCCCAAGACTGAAAATGCCCTGGACTGCTACAGATGGGCCCACCCTCCCACCTGGAACAGCAGAAGATCTCAGCGGTATCCAGTTAGAGTGAGAAAATTTGGAACTTTGCTCCCAGGTGGTGAACTTTGGACTACACCAGATTGACTGTATCAATGTGGTGAGTATACCCCTAAAATAGAGGTCTACAGGGGATAAATAGGGCCAGTAGTAAAAACCCCCTCCAACTAACTGTGTGTCTGAAAAGAGTGTGTGATCCCCTCCTACACACAGAAAACACCAGGCAGAGTGAAAATGACAAAACGAAAAAGCAAAATGCAGTCTCAAACATATAGTTCACCAGAAGCAAGTATAGCAGACATTGAAATAGATAACACACCTGGAATCTCTGAAAAGATAGCGAGTGAAATAAAAAAACAACTGCATCAGGCTATAGAGGAAATCAAATTAGAAGTACTCTCCCATGTAAAGATAGAAATAACAACCTTAGTAAAGGAGTTGTTGAATGCAGCTAAAGAAGAACTAGAGAAAAAAGTACAGGAGCATGGGAAACTGATTGAAACTTTGAATGAACAATATAGAAAACAAGCAGAATTCATGAAACAAACTCAAAGAAACATCCAAGAAACAAAAAATTGTATTGAAAGTATACAAAACCACCTAATGGAAGCTGAGGATAGGATATCAGACCTTGAGGACAGGATCAGTTAGTGATCAGGAAAGCATAGAACTTTTAAAAATAACAAAGCAGCATGAAATGACAATCCAGAATCTTCATGATGATGCCAAGAGCAACAATATAAGAATAATGGGCATTAGCAAAGATACAGGAGTGCAGACAAATGACATACATAAAGAATTTACAGAAATAATAGCAGAAAATTTCACAAACATGGGGAAAGAATCTGATATGCAGATAAGTGAGGCATATAGAACACCAAACAGTCACATTCAACATAAATCCAAACCCAGACACATAATAATTAAGATCTCAGACATACAGCATTAAAAACAGAATATTAAAAGCTGTCAGAAAAAAGATACAACTCACCTATCAGGGAAAGCCCATTAGAATCATGGCAGACTTTCAGCACAAACCCTCAAGTCAAGAAGAGCTTGGAGTGAGGTATTTCAAGCCCTGAAAGAAAACAATCTTCAGACTGATGTACCCAGCAAAACTTGCATTCAAATTTAATGGAGAAACGATACTTCCATGACAAAGAACAACTGAAGAAATTCATGCCCACCAAACCAACCCTAGAAAGAGTACTGAAGGACATACTAGACAGAGATAAAAATGACTACAATCCCCAAAACAACAACAGAAAGAAACCTCCAGGTAGGATAAGCAATTAAAAAAGAGGAAAAGCAGAAAGAAACAACTGGAACATAACATGGCAAAGTCAAGCCAGTACATATCAGTGCTATCCATAAATATAAATGACCTCAATTCACCTATAAAAAGAAATAGATTGACAGAATGGATCAAGAAACAGGACCCCACAATATGCTGTAGACAAGAAACACATTTGGCCCAAGAGGAAACTCATAGATTAAAAGTCAAAGGATGGAAAACAGTATTCCATGCAACAGGAACCCAGAAAAAAGCAGGGGTATCTATTCTATTTGCAGACAACGTGAACTTCAAACCTAAAATGATTAAAAGAGATAGAGAAGGTCACTACATACTTGTTAGTGGTAAAATTCAAGAGGAATAACTAACAATTATAAATATATATGCACCAAATATAGGAGCACCCAACTATATAAGACAGATACTAATGGACCAAAATTGACAAATCCCTACACAAGAACACACTTATAACAGGAGATTTTAACAGCCCATTGTCACAAAGAGATAGATCAACTAGATGAAAAGTCAGCAAAGAAATAACAGAACTGAATCATACCTGTGAGCAATTGGACTTAGTAGATGTTTACAGAGTGTTCCACCCAACCACATCAGAATACACATTCTTCTCAGCTGCACATGGGACATTCTCCAAAATAGACCATATATTATCCCATAAAACATTCTTAAGCAAATGCAAAGGTATTGAAACCATACCATGCATAATATCTGATCATAGTGCACTGAAATTGGAAATTAATGGAAAAGAAATTGTAAAACCAATATAAATACATGGAAATTAAATAACAGCCTTTTGAACAACCAGTGGGCTGCAGACAAAATTAAAGAAGCAATAAAACAATACCTACAATTCAATGAAAATATAGAAACAACATACTGTAATCTGTGGGATGCAATTAAAGTGGTCTTAAGAGGGAAATATATAGCAATAAACTGTCATATCAAGAAAACAGAATGAGCACAAATAAATAACATAATGCTCAATCTCAAGCTTCTAGAAAAAGAAGAGCAAGCTAAAGCCAAAGCTCATAGAAGAGAGGAAATTGTAAAGATTAGAGCAGAAATCAATGCAATTGAAACTAAAAAAACAATACAAAGAATTAATGAATCAAAAAGCTGGTTTTTTGAGAGAATCAACAAAATTGACAAAGCCCTAGCTAACCTTATCAAGAGAAAGAAAGAAAAAACCCAAATTCATGCAATAAGAACTGAAAAGGGAGAAATTACTACAAATCCCATGAAATTCAAAAGATCATGAACACCTACTTTGAAAATCTCTACTCACATAGAGTGGAAAACACAGAGGAAATAGACAGATTTCTAGAAACATATGAATTAACAAAGCTCAACCAAGAAGATATAGCAATTTTGAGCAACACAATATCAGCTATTGAAATTGAAAATGTAATAAAAAAACTTACCAGCAAAGAAAAGTCGAGGTTCTGATGGATTCACAGCTGAATTCTACAAGAAATTTAGAGAAGATTTGATGCCAATACTCCTTAAACTCTTCATTGAAATTGAGAAAAAAGCAATCCTCCCTAAATCATTGCTGGAGGCAAGTATTACTCTGATACCAAAACCAGACAAACAGCCTACCAAAAAGGAGAACTATAGGCCAATCTCACTAATGAACATTGATGCAAAGATTCACAACAAAATACTGGCAAATAGAATGCAGCAAATCATCAAGAAGATTATACATCATGACCAAGTGGGGTTCATTCCAGGAATGCAGGGATGGTTTAACATACGCAAATCAATAAATGCAATACACCACATCAACAGAGCCAAAAACAAAAACCATATATTCATCTCAATAGATGCAGAAAAAGCTTTTGACAAAGTCCAACACATGTTCATGATAAAAACCCTCCAGAAACTCGGAATACAAGGCATCTATCTCAACCTTATAAAAGCCATCTATGACAAACCAACAGCCAACATTATACTAAATGGACAAAAACTGAAAGCTTTCACTTTAAAATCAGGAACAAGACAAGGATGTCCAGTCTTACCACTCCTTTTCAACATAGTTTGAGAAACACTAGCCAGGGCAATCAGACAAGAGAGAGAAATAAAAGGAGTAAAGATAGGAAAGGAAGAAGTTAAATTATCACTATTTGCAGATGACATGATACTCTATATAGAAGACCCAAAAAACTCCATTAAAAGACTGCTAGAGGTAATAAACAAGTGCAGTTGTGTAGCTGGATACAAAGTCAGTGCTCAAAAATCAATAGCATTCCTGTACACAAACAAAAATCTCACTGAGAGAAATTACAGAAATATCGCCCTTTAAAATAACATCTAAAAAAATGAAATACTTAGGAATCAACCTAACTAAAAATGTAAAAGACCTATATGCTGAAAATTATACTATGCTGAAAAAGGAGATTGAAGAGGATATTAGAAAATGGAAGGACATTCCTTGCTCTTGGTTAGGAAGAACCAACATTGTGAAAATGGCCACACTCCCAGAACTGTTATACAAATTTAATGCAATCCCAATCAAAATACCATTGACATACCTCACAGATCTAGAGAAAACACTCCTAAAATTCATTTGGAAACAGAAGAAACCTAGAATAGCAAAGGCAATTCTAGGCACCAAAAGCAAGGCAGGAGGCATCTCAATTCCTGACTTGAAACAGTAC